>APFE030522125.1:248862-371017 GCA_000404065.3 Pinus taeda | reverse complement strand
AATCATTTATAACGAAGTTGAAGAGACTCAAGAACCTGAACCCCCTAGACATTAGGCACTCTCATCATCCCAGACAAAGGAAGTGTTGTCAAGGCCATTCCTGTCAAAGCCGTTCCCCCTCAACAACCTAGGAATACCCTCCTAGATATCCCAGAAGGTTATTGGCATATATTTGACGAAATGGCCAAGAACCAGCCAAATACCCAAACCTCTACACTGCAATACCCCATTGTGGATACTACAGCTAATGCACTTATGAAAGCAATTCCTCTTCAGCATATCCCTACATTCCATGGCCTTACAACAGAAGATCCAGATGCATTCCTATTTGAATTTGATGTGTTGTGTAGAGGATATGACTATACCATTGATCCCCAAAAATTGATGTTATTTCCCTCTACATTAAAAGGGGCTGCTTTAAGAAGGTTTATGGGATTGGGTGGTGGTGTTATAAATAACCGGGATCAAATGAAAGAGTCTTTTCTAAAAAAATATCAGGATTATTGTAGGTCGAGAGAGTTAAAAGATGAAATATTTCAGATGGTAGCTAGACCAAATGAAACATTAGGGGAGTACGTTGAACGTTTCTAGTATAATCTTCAAAGATCTCCTTATGCCTCATTACACTTGCCTAATAATGTATTAAAAACAACATTAATTAGGGGAATGAAGGAACAATGGATTGAAACACTAAATATTATGGGAAAATGAGATATTTTGCTGACATTATTAATCTATGTATCAGGAGCTCGAGAGGTAGCACAAGACTAAAACCAGCAGAACATGATCAGTTTGTAAGAGATAACAGAATTTCAGCAGAAGGAGTAACTCATGCAGAAATTGGAAATTTATTATAATATTTTAAAACTGACATATTGGGGACACTGACAACACAACTTGATATTATGCAGGCCAAACAAAAGCAAGCAGAGGCAGAACAAAATTTGGCAATCTTCTGTCCCAAATGCAGAAAGAAACACAACCATAACGAGTGTCCATTAGATGTAGTCCAAGTTTGCACCATTTGTACAAAAGACCACTCTACAGAGAGTTATCCCTCACTTCTTGGATTGAAAGCAGTATACAAGGAAGCAGAAGAAGAACCAGAATCGGTGTATCTACTCAATCAGCGCCGTCAATGGCAGCCGCGACAATCAGGTATTTTTTCAGACCCAGCTTCTTCTTTTCATCCTCCACAATATCATGCTCAACAATATAATAAAACGTGGCAAAATCAACCTCCCTTCCTGAATTGTTCATAGCAGTCATTTCCTTCACCATCTCCATGGCCGAATCAAGAAAGCGAACCCAATTGGCTAAATTTTCCCTATAACCCACCATATTGGCAAAACAATGTATATCAAGCACAATGGACCCCTCCTACTTCACAGAGTCAATCCTGGCAGACAAACTGGCAAAGAATAATGAATCAGCCACTAGGAACCATCTCGCTCCCTCAACCTACACTGCTAGCCTTACAATAAAACCCCCAGTCTAACTTAAGACCGCAGCTCCCAGCCCAACCCAACCCTAATCCGAATAACAGACCGGTCCAATCCATTCAAATAATTGAAACACAAGAAAGAGCAACCGATCTAAGGGAGTGTAGTGACCTTCAATTAAGATCTGGGCATATCATTGAAACCGAGGGAGATAAAACAGCTCAAGTTGAAAATCAATTACCTATAGAACAACCATCACAAAAAGAGGATGTGACCAGACCACAAATTCATGATCAAGCAACCACATCCTCTCCCCCATTCCTAGAAGGGTTAATTATACCTCGACCTATACAATATCCTGATTTTGACATTCTGGGAGAACTAAAAAATTTGTATATAAAAATCCCACTCCTCCAAGCCATTCAAGACATCCCGATATATGCAAAGACTATCAAAGAGCTATGTATAAAGAAACCAAGGAGGAAAATAACAGCTAACCCAAAAGTCCAAGTAGTTGGTACTCTATCAAATTTATTATCAGGAAAAGAAAGACCCGTCAAATATGAAGACCTAGGAAATCCAATAGTAACCATACAAATATGTGGTCAAACCTTCTCAAATGCCTTAGTTGATCTAGGAGCTGCAATTAATATCTTAACAACCACTACTTGCCAAAAACTGGGCATCACATCAGTGGAACCAACCTCCACTTTACTAGAACTGGCTGACCGATTTTTGGTTAGACCAGAAGGCACACTACATGATGTCATGGTATCTGTTGACTCTTAGGAGTATCCGGCAGATTTTCTGATAATAAACCCCAAAAACTGACTTGATGGACGTCCATTGATTTTAGGCAGGCCTTGGCTTGCAACTGCTGATGCTTATATTGGCTGCCGACAAGGTAGTATGACCATAACTAGGGGGGAAAATATTAAGAACCAGACCTTATATCCTCTATCACAGCGAAGTGTCACAATAATAAAAACTAACAAGCATCATGTATCCTACCTCACCAAAAATATTAGATCTCCATTAACCATAAAAAAGGCCCTTGATTTCAAAGACCAAACAGAAGATGATGCCATTAACAATTTTATTAGCCAAGTTGAACCCATTAACAATTTTATTAGCCAAGTTGAACCCAAATCCCACATACAATGTCACATGATATAAGCAGCATTTGATAATAATTAGAAGAAGATCCTCTTAAAGATACACACGATTAAACAATACCTACTACCTCTGTCTCAAATAGTAAAATTGTAGAGATTGAGCCAGGAAATACTTTAAACATTAATGCCAACCTGACTTTTGAACAAGAAGAGAAGCTCATCCAACTATTGAGGAAATATAAAGAAGCATTTGCATGGGACTACCCTGATATGAAAGGAATTGATCCCCAGTTATGTACACACCACATTTACATAGAAAAGGATGTGGCACTTGTTCGCCAACCACAAAGGAGACTTAATCCTCATCTAAAAGATGTTGTAAAAGATGAACTTCAACAAATTTTAGATGTGAAGTTTATCTACCCTATCTCCGATAGTAAATGGGTCTCTCCACTTGTTGTGGTACCAAAGAAGAATGGAAACTGGAGGATTTGTGTGGATTATAGAGAACTAAATAAAGCAACACAAAAATACCACTTTCCCCTTCCATTCATTGACCAAGTATTAGACACTTTGGTAGGAAAGAAATTCTTTTCTTTCTTAGATGGCTTCAGTGGATACAATCAGATTCAGATTGCCGCTCAAGACCAAGACAAAACCACTTTTACTTGCCCTTGGGGAACATTTTCCTACAGAGTTCTACCTTTTCGCTTATGCAACACTCCTGCCACATTTCAAAGCGCTATCCTCAGAATATTTTTAGACTTAATAAATGAAGGGCTTGAAGTATACATGGATGACTTTACACCATATAGAGACGATTTTGACCCAAAATTGGACACAATAGAAAAAGTCCTGCAGCGCTACATTTCCTCAAAGCTTTGTTTGAGCCATGAAAAATGCTATATGATGAATGAAGGACTTATTCTAGGCCATTATATCTTAGCAGTTGGCATGTAGGTAGACCCAGCCAAAATTCAAATAATTATGCTAATTCCCACTCCTACCTCTCAAACAAAGGTACGCAGTTTTCTTGGATTTTCTAGTTATTATAAAAGGTTTATAGAACATTTTTTGCATATTGTTGCACCTCTATATGCACTGACAGGTAATGTTGACTTTCTTTGGATAGAAAAATGTGACCATGCTTTCCAAGATTTGAAGAAGCTTGTGTCCACAGCCCCAGTCCTTTGAGGACCAAATTGGGACATGCCATTTCAAATTTCATCAGATGCCTCAGATACAACTATTGGAGCAATCCTTGGGCAGGAAGAAGATAAAAAACCATATGCAATTTATTACATTAGCAAGAATTTATCTCCTACTGAATTAAATTATACTGTTACTAAAAATGAATTTCTAGCTGTAATACATGCTGTCAATAATTTCAGGCATTACATTACTGGATATCCTGTTATCTTGTATACAGATCACTCTGCCATAAAATATTTGGCAAATAAACCAATCACAAATGGTAGAATAACTAGATGGCTGATTTTATTGCACGAATTTGATATTACAATAAAGGACTAACCTGGAAAAGAAAATCCTGTAGCTAACTTTCTCTCGCAAATGCCAAAAGTAGGGGACACAGCGGCAGTTAAAGATCAATTTCTAGATGAGCATTTGTTTGTCATCACTGTTAAAACACCATGGTATGTTGATGTTGTGAATTACTTAGTAGTAGGTAAATTACCAAAACATTTGACCCCCAATGAAAGAAAACAGATTGTCTAGTGAAGTGCTCAATTTTCTTGGATTGGAGGCTACCTGTTCCATACAGGGGCAGATATGCACATCAGGAGATGAGTCCGCGAGGATGAAATTTTTGACATTTTGAAAACTTTTCATGACGGACCATGTGGCATACAATTTGCCGATCGTCGAACTGGACATAAGGTGCTGCAAATAGGGTATTATTGGCCCACGATCTTCAAAGATGCAAAGAGGTTCGTTCAAGCTTGTGACAGTTTCCAAAGAGCAAGATGCCCTGGTCAGTCTGACAAAATTCCTTTGAATCCACACCTAGTTATTGAACCATTCAAGCGATGGGGCATCGATTTCGTTGGTCCAATTAACCAATCCGCGAACCAAAAAACATATATTTTGGTAGCAACAGAATATGTCACCAAATGGGTTGAAGCAAAGGCATTGCCAAGAGCTATAGAGGATTCTATCATACAATTCCCTGTTCCATATATTCGTGTGGTATGGGCTTCCAAGAGACATAATTACAAACGATGGACCACAGTTTGCTAGTAACAAGATTGTTGCAACACTAAAAAACTACCATATCCAGCACAAAATCACCACTCCATACCACCCACAGGCAAATGGCCAAGTAGAAAGTAGCAATAAAATAATAGAAGCAATCTTAACAAAAACCATTGCCTCACATAGACGTGATTGGGCTGCAAGATTACCATAAGCCTTGTGGGCTTACAGAACAACATGGAGAAGCACTACAGGCTATTCACCATACCAATTGGTGTTTGGAAAGGAACCCATTTTTCTCGTAGAATTCAAAATCCAAACACTGCGAACAACACAAGAAGTCGGTCTATATCTAAACGAGGCACAGATTAATAGATTATAGCAGATCAATGAGCTAGATGAAATCAAGCTCTCTGCGCTTCAAAACACTACATTAATCCAACAATAGCGAGTTAAATGGCATGACGCTTTCATTAAAAATAAAGTCTTCCGTGAAGGACATTGGGCGCTCTTATACGATTCCAGGTCTCAGGATTTTCCTGGGAAGCTTCAGACTCGTTGGCTGGGGCCATATGAAATCCATAAGGTACATGATAATGGTACCCTCACTTTAATCACTATTGATGGATCTAGATATACCTTCAAAGCAAATGGCCACCGAGTTTGACTCTACCGTAAACCACTTACTCAGGAGTCCTTCTACCAGCAACTACGCAAGGACTCCGACATGCAAATTTTGGAGGAGGAAGAGAAATCTTCCTCACCTGTGATTCATTAAGTGATTCAATTCTTTCTACATTTTGTACATGATTCCTTTGTTTTGTTAGCATAAATTACTCTTTGTACATATATTTTTTGTATTTTCACTTTACTGCTCAAAGAATTAGTGGTTCTATCGATTTTTCTATTCCTTTTAGAAGGAACAGAACCTTCACTATTTTGTTGTTCCTTTTTTTCAAAAGAACAACGCTTCCATTTTTCTGTTGTTCCTTTTTCAGAAGGAACAACACTATCGTTTTTACTATTCCTTTTCTGAAAGAACAACATTTGTGTGTACTTTTCTTTTCCTGTTGTTCCTTTTCCTAAGGGACAACATTTTCGTTTTTCTATTCCTTTTTCAAAGGAACAACACTTTTTGTTTCAGCCGTCCTTTTTTTTCACTTTCGTTTCTGCCATTCCTTTTCCAAAGGAACAACACTTTCAGTTTGAGCTATTCCTTTTCTAAAGGAACACCACTTTCATTTTTTTTGTTCTTTTTCCAAAGGAACGCCACTTTTGATTTTTGCTATTCCTTTTTCAAAGGAAAGACACTTGCTTTTTTTGTTGTTCCTTTTTCAAAGGAACAACACTTGTATTCTTTTTCTCTTCCTTTTTGAAATGACAACATTCTCGTATTCCTTTTTCTTATGCTTGTTCTCCTCATTGTTCCAATTTAAAAATACCTGTTGTTCCTACTGTTTCAAGTCTTTTGGAGCACAGCTATACACTTATGCAATGGATACAAACCCAAAACATACTGAAATAAGAAAATTATGTAAAATCGCTAGTTTTACAAGAAATTTCTGTAAATTGATAGGAGGAAAGAGGAAAGGACACAATTATTCGTCACTTTTGCTGTCATTATCCTACTAATACTAATATGATTGGTTATCTTTATCATGGTGGTTCTTTTTAAATTCCCATAATCTTCTTTGATCATTATTAAGGCATAAGAACAAAGGGTCTATATTTTTCTATTGAGATGTTAAGACTTCTTCCCCCATTCTTACTCTTAAGAAGTGTTGAACCACCCTTTTGTATAAATAGGAAAGTACTTTATCAAAGAAAAAACAGAGAAAATGTTTATATGACTTGCTTATATGAATTGTCAAATGCAGGATAGGGGGTCTCATCAAGAGCCAGCCTACCATGATCATAAGGAAGAAAGTGAAGTGGCATTCGCATTATGGCCACCACACTAGGGATATGATCCAAGAGGCACATCAGAAAAAATAAGAAGTCCTTGGAACAGGAGGTCTCATCATGAGCCGGCCTGCCCACCTTTCACTCCTTCCTGGTGAATGGAATTATGGTTTAACTGTTTACCAAGCCAGCATAATGACCTCCATTTTGACATTGCACAACACTTCCTAAGCATACACAAAGGATCATGGTTCTATGGGTGAATCAAACAACTATGTCAAGGTTATCGACACCTGTCAACAGCAGAGCTCTATTAATGGTATTGAAGTCACACTTCTTATCCACCAATAGCAATCATTAACACCCTTCTCTATCTTATACCTTTGTAATACGTCAAATAAGATTATGTATATTACCTCCCCAAACCATTAAACACATGAAAATCTATTATAACCAATCATGATGAAAAAAATTGATACTGACCACATTAGACCTTTTATGCACGTCAGCTGTCCTATCCTCCCAATCTTGCATCATATCACAACATTCTCTTATTTGTTAAGCGATTCTATTTTATACCTCGATTTCAGTAACCTCCTCCTTTTGTAAACATGGCATTTTGGCATACATTGTTCCTTTATGACTCTGTACCATGCCAATTCAGCACGCTGCTCCCTCATTTGATGGTCATGGATGGCTTATCACATTGCAGGGGGGAGGTTGACCTCATAATTTGCTAATATATGTGTCAGACTATGATTCGGAAAACTTTTACTTGGGAATGACAAGGCTTAACAGTACCTCATTTTTTAATTTGCATGCAGTGCTATTCCTAAGCTATTTCCATATTATACTCTGCAACAATTAGTAAGATTTGAATGAACCTGGCTGTTTCAATATCTTCTCTGTGTTTCTAACAGTTTGAACAGCCTGTTGTTCCATTTTCATCTCCGCGTTTTTACAGTAAGCTTAAGCATGGGAGGAAGATCAATTCGGAGAGAACCATAGGTATTGATAGTTTCTGATGCTACACAGGAAATCTTGGCAAGGGTATGATGGTTAGTTTATTTCAATCGTTTACAGGAATCCAAGAAGACCGTAGCAATAGAATTCTTATGGAACTTACAAGAATATCACTCCATAGTAAGGGGGGGACACATAGCAGCTACCAATGAAATAATTGCAGAGGTCTTGGGACTGCCAGCCACTGGACCTGTTTGGACACTAAAGAAGGAGGGACTACGAAAGATCATAAAAATCTTCCAAGATGAAGGCCAAAACCTAATAGTCAAAGGAAAGGGAGTTCTACCACCAGCATTAGGAGAGCCATGGGAAGAATTGGTGAAGATCATCCAGAGCTACATCACTTGTGAAGGCAAGAAAGACGTGGTAAGACCACGACACCTTAAACTTTTAGTCGTATTAAAACCGAAATGCTTTGTGAAGTTACCTACATTTTTAAATTCATTACTTCATGATGTTGGCCAAAGCATGAAAACATCAAAACATGTAGAATCGGTAGTAAGTCACCATGGGATGATATGGCTGATAGTTAGCCATAGTCTTTCTTAGCAACAAAGTAGCTAGGAAGAGCTAATTGCCACGATAGACGGGGGACTGACTCTGCCAACCCCAAAATGTAAACATGCTACCAGTACACCGAATAGACCATTGAAATGGAGAAAATAAGTTAGATTGGCACGGATTAGGGGGGTTGGAAAACCCCCAAGGGAATACCAGCTAACCCGTAGGGATAGATGATTCAGGGGACGAGCAAGCCCCGCAATTGGAAGGAGAAGAGAATGAGAAAGAATTGGGAGGAAATAAGGAAGGAGAAACGGAAGAAGAGACTGAGCGGCCTGGGCAGGCAAAGGAAGAGACATAGCAACACGAAGGAAGCCCATTGCAAAATCCATTGCAAGAGGACGAATTGGCCCAAATTCTAGCCAATATGGGCAAATATGCCCAACCTCTCAGCCCGCTAGGCCTCCATACTGAGGAAGAACGAGAAGAGAAGTCTGCTCAGGACAAAAATGCACTCGAAGAATTGCGCGACGAGGAAGAAAAAGAAGAGAATCATTATGTTCATGATGTAAGTATGATAGGAGAGAAAAGTGATGAAGATACAGAAGAGGAACAATATGTTCCCAGCCAGATGGAACCAGAAGAATTTCATGGAGAATAAGGGGTGGAAAAAGAAGTCACCTAGGAAATAACAAAACCAGCTAGGGCTTTTATTCCTGAGCAACCCGAACAGAACAATGAAGGAATACCTAGAGAAGCAAACTAGGGAATTGACCAAGATAACAATCCAGGCCTGAGTAAACAGCCAGTTGTTCCTTCTAAGAAAACATAAGAAATTAGAAGATTACGGAAAGAACAACAAGGATTATTGAATGTGATAGCTCAACTTCGACAACAAATCAGGGTTTTGAAAATGAGAAAGAGGGCAGAAAGGACTTCGAGGGCAAAACATGCAACCACTCTGGCGAGACCCATCAAGAAAAAGGTAAGGAGGACTCAAGTCCAGCCCACCGTTCAAAACCAAAAGGAACAACATTCAACTGTTACCCATGTTGAAGTGAAAATAGATGATATATCGGCCTGTGAAAAAGAAGTTCAGATAGAGGCACAGTCCTCTAAAGAAATACAAACCATGAACACGAGACGATGCAATAAGAAGATTCAAGTGAACCTTCCACTTACCACTGCCATGTGGGACAATGATCTGAGGACAGTAACCCTACAAGAGGGTTTGGTACAAGCTCAACAAGCAGCAGAAAAAATCATAGAACAAACAGTTTCTCAAGAAAAGCATGAAGAGTTACAACAATAGCTAAGGAATGTCAATTTATCTGAAAGTCGGGCTTTTGAAGGATGGTGGGAGGAAAAAGAAAAATTTGCAAAGGTAACTCATAAGTTAGATGTAGTTATCAAGCAGATGGATACCTTATGCTCTTTCTACACCGACGTCCTAACATGTAGAGCCCCTGCTAAGAATTATGCCTTGTTTTTAATGGAACGATATTTGTAATTGAAAATTAAGGCTATTAGAGTAGGAGCCCCTATACAAATCAATACTATTGATGATTTTATAAATTCTTGTAAGCACTATGGAATAAAGGTTCGAAGATTATTGTGTGAATTCTATCTGTATAACCTTGTGTTAGATCAAGAGACAGAGCAGAACCCCAGCCCTTTTGTTGGGGATATCCAATTGCAAGAATTTATTTCATTTGGGGTTAATCAAATCAAATGGCTTAAAGCCTATAATGCCTTCCAAAAACAAGAAAACGGATTAGATTTGTGGGTAAGAGTTGAGCCTAGAAATCCAATGCAGTTATGGAGGAAACATAGGAACCTCACAAGGACTCTAGGCGTGATTAAAGCATTAGGGCCCATTCATACAACAATCAATCAGCAAGGGATAGAGTACTTATTTACTATTAAAGACCTCACCATTGATGCTACTAAATTTCGATATCAGATTTCTAATCCGAATATCCAACTCAGGGAACCATTTAATTATGACAACTTTAAGTTAGCTGCCGATTGCTTGAACCTCTATGGCAAAATTATCTTGAGGGCAGGGCCATCTTGGTTAAGTTATAGGTTCTGAAGTCCGCTTATTTGGCACCCTACACCTGGATACCAAGCCATGTATGAGATGCTTGAGGATCAGACGATCCATCTTTTTGAACACCTAGTTATGCATCATGGTTGTAGACCACCACATGAGATCCCATCTCGAGCCTACTCTCTCACTGCCTTCCAAGTCAACTACAATGTTTTCATGAGGGCATGAAAAAGGGTAAGAAGCGGGGTGTGTGGAGTACTGAAGAAGGTATGTTTTTATTGATTATTTTGTCATCTTTTATTTAAAACCCATAACCTCTTTGCATCATGAACTAGGTAGACAATAAGAAATCATGACAAAATCTATGGGATTTATACACAACACAAAACTACTAATAGTTTCCATTTCTTATGCAGGAAAAGGGAAAAACGAAAGATTATCGTTCCAAAGAAAAAGACAGGGCCAAGTTAACGGTTGTCCCTCCAGCTGGGAACCACACACAAACAAGACGATCCAAATTAAAGCGTATCGGCCAAGGAAAGGAAAAGGAGATATCGACTCGACGCAAAAGAACAAATGGATAATGAGGAATTAATAGTTCGGTGAATCCCTCAGGATCCTTTGATCCTGAGGGATCGCTACCTTAACTATTTTTGCATCATTGATATCTCCGCTGTAGCTATTATAAAAAGTGGGTAGCACTGCTAGCCCAGGGGATCTGGTGTTATTTTTCCATGTAACTTTTCTCTGTATTTGAAACATTGATCATCGACTCTCATTAAGAAGTGATCCGCTATAACTCTGTTTTAATGCTTTAATATAAACCTAGTTGTTGTTCCATCTTTGATCCTAGAATAATCTCAAGCAGTGTGTCTCTGGAGGCTAAGGGCCTGGCCCTGGTGGAACACTTGCTTCTGTATTATTATCTTTAGTTTCTGTGTGGTTTTCATTATTAGCTTTGTTCAGTAATCTGATGTGTTTTATTATTTTACATCACGGTTCTATGATATTTGATTTATGATTCAACTGAGTAATATCGTTCTCTGTGATAGGAATGTCGTATTGATCATTCTGACCTTGTAACGCATTGTTGTTCCCTTAATCATTGATATAACGCTACTAGTCCTTACAAAATGCTATTGTTGTTCAATTACAAAGTACTCGTGTTGTAACATTCATAAATTGGTATTACTGTATTCATCTATGGTTTACACTTAATTGCGATTGTTGTTCAACTGACATTGTTGTTGCATTACGAATTACAATCGTTATTCTTTATAACTAAGATTGATATTTGTGGTATCGGAATCAGATTATTATTTTTCTCCATACTAAGGCATGTTGTGTGTGTTATTTATCTTAGTTTAATGTGCATTTACGTTTGGTTTTAAGTGTTGTTCTATATTTCATTACTAATCAATTGCCATTTTATTTCCACGTGTTGTCCAATTTATTCTTAGAGTAAAGATTACCATATGATTTCTGCAGGATACGCTTACTGCACTTGTTTCTGTAGATTAAGGTGTTGTTATTACATTTTCTAGTTGTTGTTCCATTTCTTATTTGTTGTTCCATTTCGTAGTTGTTGTTCCATTTCTTAGTTGTTGTTCCATTTCCTAGTTGCTGTTCCATTTCGTGTTATTTGTGTTATCATTGCTTTGGTGTGTAGAACGATCTGAAACTGTCGTGGGCATTTTTTGTCTAGCCCCTAGGTTGATGATCTATTCCCTGATTATCTTTAGTTACATCAGTCTATAGAGGGATGAGTTACTATTACTGTACCCTTGACTGATAAATTGCTTAGTTTTCTGAATGCATGATTTAAGCCCGAAAGTGTGTTGCTTTCAGTAGACCCTTGTATTCTAAGCACTACACTACACGCATTACTCTAACAAATGACAGCCTCAAAATGAGTACACTCTTTGAGATAACAAATTGTTCCTCGATTGAAAAATTAATGTGAGGTAAATAGAGGTGAAAAAGACCCTATTTATGGCTCGACAGATGGCAACCAAGATTTCAGGGTCTCTTTGAGAAATTTCAGTGGATTATTTGATTCAACAGTCTGTTCCTCAATAAAATTTCCAGTAATATTTGTTTCCAAGCCATCTATGATATATGATAATTGAAAGGAAACAAATTCATCCCATTCACCATCTCCTTTTACCTTACTGTTTGTTGTGAGAAAACCTTGCTTGCACTTTCCAAAACAAGAAAAATCATATCATTACATGTTTTACAATGCTTTTACTTCTACAATTTCCTTGATGCATATTATTTGATAGGTTACGGTTGCACAACCATAAGGACATTCCTCTTCTCACACAATAGGTCTCAGTTTATAACTTTCTCTAGGATTGATGTGAGTGGAGATCACTAGTCTCACACTTTCATTAGATATAGTTTGTATGATCCTCTATTCCCTCCTATATTTCAATTTTCTACTACAAAAGTCAAAGTATATAGCCTTCTAATCCATATAGATATTTATTATCTTCTACAATGAACGTGATCAAAGTTGTCTCTTCTTGTTTTCATTATTTTTTCATGAATGTGACCCAATTCTAGCCTACTCATCCATTGCGGTCAATTTGGCACCTTGTCCACTTAATCTAGGCTAGAGTTTACATAATAAAAAGGTATAACTTTTCATGGTTGGTCTACAAATGAAAATGAAGCCACCACACCCAGTACAATAGATTATGGTGCCAACAAAAATGGAGTAATCATCTTACAACTTCTAAATACCATTTTTCTCATAATGATTCTATATTAAGGTGTAGTGCAATATTTTCCGAACCAGCAAGGTGTTAGTTCATAATGACATTGGATGAGGCTAGTCCTCTCACTTAACTTCCTTGCAAACTCAAGCAACTCCTCTTAATGCTTCAACAACCTATCTAAGCCTACAACAATCCTCCCATAAGCTTGCCCCTACATTGTTTGACATCCTTCTAGGTAAATTCATTGTTCAAGTTCCTCAGTTCGATTCATTTAATGAAGTCTGATATCTCCTCTGGCTATGAGCCATCTTTCTCCCCTCCAAGAGTATTTGAATTATGATTGATTTTATTGAAATATTCAAATTATTATTCGAATTTCAAATTACACTTTGAACATTATAGAGAAGTTGGTTGAAGAAATTGTCAAAGAAATATTCTACTATTCTACAACATGAATACCATGAACATGGTGAAGAATGTGAAGTCCATTTTCCACTTCTTGCCTCTCTACTACTCCAAAGATGACCAGACTTAAGGCTTGGAGCTGAGCTTTTATCTCTGGTTTGGCCCACTGTTAATCACTGAACTAGGGCCCAATAACTAGCCATCTTGACTTCCCCTTTTACTCCTCCAAAATTCAATTATTAGGGCATAACATGTACAACCCTCTTGTTGTGACAAATCTTCCACTTGTCCACAACGCTTAGGGCCACCCAAAAAGCCACTAACAGTCCAACCATTGTACTTAGGCTACTTCAGAACTTTCCAAAAATAGACCTACAAGCCCTAGCAAAACATCAACATGAAATACATACAGCATACCTCTCTAGGACGCCATCATCTACCCTCAAATACTTGGCCCTGTGCACAATATCTTCTAAGGTTTTCATCCCTATCTAGGGCTTTCTGTAATAGCTACAATGTTGCCCCAACTCGGTCTAACAACCCTCAAAGACCTACACAAATTCTCGTCCAAGAGTGCCAACACTTAGCACTATCCACTTATTTCCTCTCTACTTATCCAAGGATGACCGGACTTAGGGATTGGAGTTGCCCTCTTATCTCTAATATGGCCCACTGTCAATCACAGAACTAGGGTGCAATAACTAGCCCTATTGACTACCATTCTCCAAAATTCAATTCTTAGGGCATACACTGTACAACCCTCTTGTTGTGACAAATCTCCCACTTGTCCACAACACTTCAGGTTACCCAAACAACCACTAATAGTCCTCTAACCACTGTACTTAGGCTTCTTCAAAACATTCCAAAACTAGACCTACAATCCCTAGCAAAACATCAACATGAAAGACATACAACATACCTCTCTGGGACATCATCATCTGCCCTCAAAAACTCGACCTTATGCACAATGTATTCTAAGGTTTTTGAATTTTTCTATGGCTTCTTGTAAAAGCTACAGTGCTGCCCCAACTCGGCCTAATTAACCTCAAACACCTATGCAAATCCTCCTCTAGAAGCCCTATACTCCTGTGCTACAACTCGACATTTATACGGGAGTTGTTCTAAGGTTGTGATGCAATAAATAGAAGATATTTTGGCCTATTCATAGAGAAATTACACCTCAACACATGCACATAATATGCCTCTCCAACTTGGCTAGGCCCAATCCATACACAAGAAAGATGGACCCATAGCTCTTGAAAACATTTTGGACCAGAACAATGCGTCAAAATGAGTGGGCCCATAGCTCTTGAAAACACAGAAATAGAGGTAGGGCCAATGATAGACCATATCAATGCTTCAAAACAAATGAGCCTATTATTTTTTAAAACAATTGAAATAATGGAGGTAGGGCCAATGATAGACCATAGAAATGCTTCAAAACAAATAAACCTGTTATTTTTGAAAACAATTGAAATAGAGGGAGGATGATGGTGGTGACATTAATGTGTGCATCTACTAAACATACTTCACTTATATCAATCTTTGAGTTGAGACTTGAGAGATTGTTTGGTTGGCATTATTTGGATGAACTATGCATAGAAACAGTTACACAATTTGGAAGAGCAGATTATTCTCACATAAATATGTAATGATTTGGGTAAGTAGTCAATCATAAAAGGATGAATTCATAAATCCTTTAAACTAGGCCTTTTAAAATCACTGATCCAAGTCTGAGTGTAACGAAGGACCCTTCCAAGACCTTTTATTTTCGTGATGTGTTAAATTGAATTTTAAAAAAACATTAATGAATACATCTACATGCGGAAAAGAAGAGGAACATAACAATCATCAGCACATGATAACATAAGACATTGATAGCAGAGTTCGTCCAGGAGGGACTACGTCTCTAGACCCCAATGTCAAGATGGTGTAGGCTACTACATTAATTGTTGTCAATAATGGTGATGAACACAAGAGATGATGTCGCGATCATACAAGGAAAAATTCCATAACATAGGAGTGGCTCTAAGAGATGTTCCACAACTGGAACTCTCAATCAAAAGACTCCTATCAGTATGACACAAAAACATGCATGATGAGTATCCTGCCAACATGGCACAAAAGGGATCTCAATGTGAAACATGCATGAAGACAACAAGAGTATCCCAAAAACATACAACAAGGGATCTCAAACATAATAGGATGAGTTATGACAGCCAACACATCACATAGAACATTCCGCATCAAATCAAGCAAGGAAACATGACAACATGTAATAAACAAGATCCTACATCAACACCAATCAAGGATTTGTTTAGCATAATGCATAAAGAATAAGTACATGAACACATCATATACCTCACAACCAAGGGCCATCTAAAGTAGTGGATGTCACATTGCTAAATCTGCTCAGACCATCGATCTCAAGGCATTGATCATATGAAGATGACTGCTCGCACATAAATGTGGACATTTGCACTAGCACTTAGAAAATTGACTAGAGGAAGAAGTGTGAGAATGACAAATCTGAGGGTACCATCAGATTTGTGGCATCAAGTAGTGTTGAATCAACTGTTCAAAATCCGAATTCTGAGAAGTTGAGAATTCTGGGCTCGAGGAATCTCTTAGATTCCCCCAAGATTCCTCAAAGATTCTGCTCCATGGGTGGACTAGAAATCTGCAACTCAGATGGCGAATATGATCTCGCCATTGTGATCCTTGTGGAATTGACTATATTCCGACATGGCAAAATTGTACCTCCTTGGGAAAATATCAAGGCCCATGGTTCTACTCGCTGTTTTTGCTGAAATCATGGTTCCATGTACATTCTAGATATGGTCAAAAAATGAAGAACTCTAATGGAGAAACAGACAATGTCGTTGCACTCGTGGCAACAAGAGGTGTAGAATCCATATAAAATTTGTCAATTTCTGACAAAGTGAAAATTTTGGCCTCCTGCAAAATTCATGGTTCCTACACTAAAAAATTAATTACTTGTCTCGAAAAGAATGCCCGCCTTCTACCTCGAAATCCATGCCCTGCAGTCTCTCTCTCCTCCCCTAACTCTGGTAAAAATCTGAGTTTATATAAAATTTCAATGGGCGGATATCCCAACACATATGGTTCGCATATTGGAAAATAAAGATGGTTGTTAGGGGACGGGTCGGGTGGTCAAACCCCACCCCTCCCATTTTACATAAGTTTTTGTTATATCATGATTGTATACCTACGAAATGGGTGTCAGGTCCACATTGGGCAGCCCGCCCCTGTAACTCCTGTACTTGGAGCTATTCGTGTTAACATTTTGGTTGGGTGATTCATAGCGTATCATCATTTAAGTTTTGGCGCGCATTATAATATTTTGGACTGCCCACTTGGGGGCCGACCACGTGGGTTGGGCGAGTTTGACCCCCGTCAACTCCCTTAACTCCACTGTTGGCGTATTTAAATATGTGTTGGTGCATATGGTATCCACGTGTATTAATGGGTTGGGGCGATGGGGTGTGGGTCGGGTCCATCACCGGTGACCCATGCCTACCCCTTAATACAATGTAACAATCATATAAATGTGGCAAGTTTTGGGGAGTTGGGGCAATGGAGGGTTCGGCGGGGGTAATGGCCACCGACCCCTAAATAAATATATATTTTTATTATTGATGCGATTTGGCCAGTAGGGTGTTATGGCTCATTGGCCTTATAATAATTTTGGTTATGAAATTTTGGGGTGGCGAGGATGGTGGCCTGCCACCTCATAATAATTATATATTTGTTCTTTATTTTTATAAAGAGGGAGGGCATTTTTAAACTTTAAGAAAATAAGAGTCAATGGGCAAATCAATGAGGCAATAATTTTGATCGATTTTGGGAGCTATGTTTATGCCTCAGGGTCAGTCAAATTGTAGGACACCTAAACTTGGCCCACAACCGAACTTTGACCAAAACTTTGACGGGCATGTTCTCCCTCATACGAACTCGGATTGACAAACTGTTCGCACCACCGTAATCATGACAATGAGATACTTAACATGAACCTGTTTTGAGCATAATACAAACACTTTGATTTTTGAGCATTCATAAGCCCTCTTTGTCCTATATGTCTCTCTGGAGCCACCTAGATCAATCCTCCCCTCTGAGGAGCTTTTTGTCCTCCAAAAGCACGAAAAATAATCTGCACTAATCTGCAACTTCTCTATAACCTGTCTCGCTTCCATCTCCTTCACCTTTGTTCTTCAAAGCCTTAAGTGACGAGCCGACACATGCTATTTTTGCAACGTGTAGTACATTGTTTTCCAAATTACATGCTTTGAATGACATGACCAACTAATGATCCAAATGTCCCACACTTGCCACGAGTTTATAACACATACTCGGTGGTCAAGTTTACAAAAAGATGGACGTAAGACTCCAGCTATGACAACAAGGCCAACTTATCATTGTTGCTTCAAAAAGTGATGGAAAACACATCATCACTGCAAAACATGATTTACAATCACAAGGCCAAACACTATTGTTTTGACACATAACATCACTTTCAAAGTGCAAAATATGACGCAAAACATGACCAGACATCATTGTTGTTGAACAAGTGATGGAAAACACATCATTAATTTTACACTTTAAAATACAAAAAATTATTTACAAAAGAATGACCATGAAATGACAACATCTCTAGAAACCATTTTTCACTTATCAATGTGAATGGGTCACCTCCTGGAGGTGGTTTTTCTTGTTGAACAACTGCTCTTCCCAGTTCACAGACCGATGCTTTGTCTTTAAGGTTCTGTTATGGATGGAGCCTCCAACAAGTGGCTCTTTGATGGTCCTTTCTATCACAATGATTGTAGTAGGTTTTCTTCCTCCATATCTGCTTAACATGTTTCTTTTCATGCTGTTGAGAGGGTCTTCCACGCCTCATGAGTGCTACGATTCTTTTCCAACACTTAGAAAACGTATGGTTAGGTAAACCACAAAAGGTACATGTTTTTCGATGCCTAGATATTCGTTCATTATAAACAACATGATCATAATCAAAATGAACATTTGAAGATGAAAAATGGTTATACCTTCCTTTGTTGTTCCTAATGTCAGTATGGTGATGAAAGCTGGCCTCAACTGTCTCCCTACAATGGGCACTATCGTGGGATGATGGGGATGTGTTCACATTATTATCTTTCCTCAGCGATGTCTCGGCCGAATCTAACACCTTCGAGCACTCTCTTTTAGTGTACCTCAAGCTTGCAAATCGATGTTCATGCACAACCTCCAAAGGTTGACTCAGGCCTTGGTTGTTAACACCAAGTTCTTCTCTTCATGCCTCATCCTTGTAAGAAGCCTCATGTTTGTCCCTATAATTGGGATCTCCAAATCTCCAACAGACATCATACTATGAGAAGATGAAACTAAAAGGAAATCAACATATTTTACCTCCTCTTTTGTTTTGGAAAGATCTAATGAGCATTTATCATCATCCGTTTTTTGTGGTTCACTCGCTGCCTCAGTGCGTTCCCCAACTTCTTTCCTCACATACCCAAGTCCTGCCTGACGAGGTAATTCCTCTACTTTGATGGGATTGACAATGCCTTGGCCATTAACACCCAAGACTTTTCCTTCATACCCCATTCTCTTTAATAGTTTGGAGCCAATTCCTGTGGTATGATTTTCAAAAACAGTGAAATCATTATCAGGAAACATACATGAAGATGGAGAACTACTTTTTACTTCGCATGGGTCACGTTGCAACTTTTCCAAGGTCTCATCCTTTGCTTGCAGTTGTCATAGCAAAATTTGTTTCTCCTCTTTCTCTTCATGTAGACGCATCTTCAATTCATCGTTCTCTGTTTGAAGATTATGTTGGTTTTGTTTCAGTTCTTCCATGTCCTCTTCTGTGGCTCGCAAATGAAGCTGCAATTGCCCCTTTTCCTCTGTCTCTTTATGTAGAGTTTCATACATGATTTCCACTTTCTTGGAAATGTTGAGCATGGTTTCGTACATTACTCTTTCATCCTCTGTCATTGTTCACATAGCAATTCACATCAATGTAAAGATCGCTCTGATACCACTTGATCCAAGTCCAGGTGTAACGAAGGACCCTTCCAAGACCTTTTACTTTCGTGATGTGTTAAATTGAACTTTAAAATAACATAAATGAATACATTTACATGCGGAAAAGAGGAGGAACATAACAATCATCAGCACATGAAAACATAAGATGTTGATATTGAAGTTCGTCCAGGAGGTACTACGTCTCCGAGCCCCAGTGTCAAGATGGTGTAGGCCGCTACATTAAGTGTTGTCATTAATGGTGATGTACACAAGAGATGATTCCATGATCGTACAAGGAAAAATGCCCTCATGCAGGAGTGGCTCCTAGAGATGTTCCACAACTGAAACTCTCAATCAAAGGACTCCTATTAGTATCATACAAAAACATGCATGATGAGTATCCTGCCAACATGGCACAAAAGGGATCTTAATGGAAAACATGCATGAAGACAACAAGAGTATCCCAACAACATACAAAAATGGATCTCAAAACATAACATGATGAGTTATGACAGCAAGCACATCACATAGAAGATTCCACATTAAATCAAGCAAGGAATCATGACAACATGTAATAAACAAGATCTTGCATCAACATCAATCAAGGATCTATACAACATAATTCATAAAGAATAAGTACATGAACATATCATATACCTCACAACCAAGATCCATCTGAAGAAGTGGATGTCACACTGCTAAAGCTACTCGGACCATCGATCTCAAGGCATTGATCGTATGAAGATGATTGCTTGCACATAAATGTGGGCATCTACACTGGCACTTAGAAAAGTGACTAGAAGAAGAAATGTGAGAGTGAAAAATCTGAGGGTACCATCAGATTTGTGGCATCAAGTAGTGCTGAATCAACTGTCCAAAATCCGAATTCTGAGAAATTGAGAATTTTGGGCTTAAGGAATCTTTTGGAATCCCTCGGGATTCCTCAAAGATTCTGCTCCATGGGTGGACTGGAAATCTGCAATTCAGATGGTGAATCTGATCTCACCATTTCTATCCCTGTGGAAAACCATGAAAAACAAGTATAAACTTGACTATATTCCGACATGGAAAAATTTTACCTCCTTGGGAAAATTTCAAGGCTCATGGTTCCGCTACCTGTTTTCACAGAAATTGTGGTTCCACATGCATTTGGGAAATGGTCGAAAATGCAGAATTTTGATGGATAAATTGGCAGCGTCTTTGAGCTCATGGCAACAAGAGGTGTAGAATCCACATAAAATTTGTCAATTTCTGACAAAGTGAAAATTTTGCCCTCCTGCAAAATTCATGGTTTCTACATTAAAAATTAATTACTTGTCTTGAAAAGTGTGCCTACCTTCTGCCTTGAAATTTGTGCCCTACAGTCTCTCTCTCCTCCCCTAGCTCTAGTAAAAATCTGAGTTTATATAAAATTTCAATAGGCGGATATCCCAACACATATGGTTCGCATATTGGAAAATAAAGATGGTTGTTAAGGGAGGGGTCGGGCGATCAAACATTGCCCCTCCCATTTTACATAAGTTTTTGTTATATCATAACTATATACCTACGAAATGGGGGTCGGGTCCACATTGGGTGGTTCGCCCCCGTAACCCCCGTACTTGGCACTCTTGGCATTAACATTTTGGTTGGGCGATTAATGGCATATCACCGTTTAAGTTTTGGTGCGCATTATAATATTTGGGACCACCCACTTGGGGGCCGGCCACATGGGCCGAGTGGGTTCAACGCCCACCAGCTCCCTTAACTCTACTATCAGCGCATTTAAATATGTGTTGATGCATATGGTATCGACGTGTATTAATGGGTTGGGACGATGGGGTGTGGGCCGAGTCCATTGCCGGTGGCCCACACCCGCCCCTTAATACAATGTAATAATCATACAAATGCAGCAGAGTTTTGGAGGGTTGGGGCGATGGAGGGTTTGGCTAGGATAATGGCCACCGAACCCTAAGCAAATATGTATTTTTATTATTGATTTAATTTGTCCAGCGAGGTGTTATGGCCTATCAGCCTTATAATAATTTCGGTTATGAAATTTTGTGGTGGCCTGCCACCTCATAATAATTATATATTTGTTTTTTATTTTTATAAAGAGGGAGGGTGTTTTTAAACTTTTAGAAAATAAGGGTCATTGGGAAAATTAACGAGGCAACAATTTCGACCGATTTCAGGAGCTAGGTTTATGCCTCAGGGTCGGTCCAATTGTACGACGCTTAAACTTGGACCACAAACCAACTTTGACCAAAATGTTGACTAGCCCGTTCTCCCTCATACATGCTCAGATTGACAAACTGTTCACATCACCGCGATCACGATGACAATATACTTAACATGAACTTGTTTCAAGCATAATCCAAACACTTTGATTTTTGAGCGTTCATAAGCCCTCTTTGTCCTGTATGTCTCACTGGAGCCACCTGGATCAATGACCATATCAAAAAAATGGATAAAGAAATTGATAGGGAAAGGTTTTCTCACATTGCATTCCAATTCCATTAATGTAAATTTATCTTAGCACTCATAATATGATCACTCTAATGTTAGATATCATTTTTGGATTCAACTGCGTTAAGTAAGTCATTCACGTATGACCAATGGAAATGGCCATACATGAATGACTTACTTAACGCAGTTGAATCCCAAAATGATATCTAATATAATGCACTGCGTAAACCCCCATACTTACACTCTAATGTTGTGAAATGCACCATTCCATTCCTAATATGATCAATGTAACCTTGTGAAATCCTTCTATAATTATGGAAATACCATGACATCACAGAGATTTAGGGAGGTTGATTTCATGTGGGGAACATAGTTTACCTAGGCATCCTCTAGATAAGGTCTTCACCAAAGTCATTAAAGGTGATCGTTACTTGCATTATTACATATTGAACATATCTGTCGTTGTGACTGAGAAGCATGACTTGCATAGAAATTACCATTTCATCTTTTTGTCTATGACAAAGATTAATAGACAGAACTATAAATTCGTTGAAAGGAATCCAATCACAGTATGAGACCTCATTATGGTGAGTGAAGTAATTATTTGATATGGTGATGGCAGTGGATCCCATAATTGCATCGATTAGGTTGTCGTTACAGTTGGAAAGAGAACAGTGGTCTATCCAAATATAGCGTCCTCCAAAAATTGAAATTCCATAACCATCTCCTAGCATTCTCCAACCATAATGCTCAATGGAATCCCTTACCAAGGAATTTCCTATTTGAATGCAGTCATGGATGTTGATACCATGAATGATGATGTTGGTCACATACTCTATCATTATGCAGGCACTATGGGAAATATGGATATCAACACCTCTACCATCAATGGTCTCGAAACTATTCATGATGAACTCTTCTTTGAGATGAATGACCATTTCACTCTCAAATATGATCTACAACAACTCGTCTTGAATAACAACATAGCAGAGAGTACCGAGTGTAGGATTCACCGAATCGTTGCCACTAGAATCAGGTACTACATAATATTGATTTCCCTTTACTACTATGGCATTTCAGCCAAATCCAATAACACAATATGCAATATTTTGCCTATTCATTTGCCAATTTGGATCATAGTGCTAGCAATAATCTTTTGGATTATCGATTCCACAGGACAATTAGCTCATTTGTCTTCGAGAATCATTGATACTTCTGCATCACACGCCATTCCCATGCATAAAATTAGTAAAATTTTATAAGCAACACTCTACATTTTAGATACTCAATTACAATCCATTAGTATAGATGTCA
This sequence comes from Pinus taeda, assembly GCA_000404065.3. Taxonomy (NCBI): domain Eukaryota; kingdom Viridiplantae; phylum Streptophyta; class Pinopsida; order Pinales; family Pinaceae; genus Pinus; species Pinus taeda. The sequence goes on along the minus strand of APFE030522125.1, from coordinate 347,832 downwards.
TTCTCATCATTTTAAAATATATAGATAGATATTGAAAAATATTAAAAGGGGCGCGCACTTATGGACCGATTTAACTACCTGTTCAGGACTTTGTAGTGAAAAAGAAGAATTTTGTTTCTATTGTAGTGTCTACCCTATTGCTTATATAGTGGGGCGCCCTTTAGGGAAACCCGTGATGTTGTCCACAATTCAGTGAGTTTTTGTTGTGGAACAATTTGGAGCCAGGATTTGAAGGCAGAATATTACTGCAAGTAGAAATAGAGAATATAAATGACTATCGATAGTCATTTTCATCCTAGAAGCTCAACAAATCGTAGCTCTCAATGCAGAAAAATTTTGCACCATGTTTATCTCTGAGAAATAATCCAACAAAGTATCTTTCTTCTAATGATTTTGCACCTTGTTTATCTCTAAGAAATAATCCACAATAAAGTATCTTTCCTCTGTACTTGTAGCAGTGCTCTAGGGCTACAACAACTATGGATTCTAAAAACATGAAAATGGCTAAAGATTCCAAAATACCAGTGTTTTTCCAATGCAGGAGAATCTAAAATTCAAGGATATGTGCTATTGTAAGTGTGGAATAGTGTCCTTATCTACAATTTTGGTATAATGTTCTTGAATTTTGATTAGGATATGGGATTTATGTTTCCTTTTATAATTTTCACAGAACTTCAGATTAATTTTATTAAATGACGTTGATGTCTAGTCGATCTGTTAGCCCATTAAATTGAAATGGAAAAAATTGATGCTAACAAAAAAAAGACCTAAAGTGGCATCCCATAATTTTTTAATCAACTAGAGGTTTATGCCTCCATAAATTTTTAATCCTTTATAGCATACTAAATTTGGGATGAAGATGTTTCTCTCGTAATACTATAACCATTCTCTTAGCACCTAGTGAGAAGTGCAGGGAAAGAACATTGTGGCAACTAATGCTCTAGTAAGAAATCAATATTCAAAGGAAAAGGTATCTCTTACTGCTTACTTCTTGAACGTTTTCATGGGTAGGTTTCTTAATATTATAGTCAATAGTTCTAGCAATGACTTGCTGATCTTTCAATCTTTCTAATGCTTGAATTCAATACGGAGGGACCAATATAGAGATATAATAGCAGTTTTAGAGTCAAATAGGTCGCCTACAGAGTTTAGAGAAACACTCATGTGGTTATTCTTTAGTTCACCGAGAGGTCATGTGGGTATTCTTTAGTTCCCAACGAAGTCACGCCGATCTAATTCTGAGGCATCGAATTTGTGTGAAATATATTTTACTTACAAGAAACATATAAGAAACATTGTATTTGTTGTTGGGTGCTTGTTTCTGTGAGAAACGATTTTGGTTCTCGATAAATATGATCCTTTATATGCAGGCACAAAGAAACCATGAAAAGAAGACCAGACTTAGGGCTTGGAGTTGCCCTCTTATCTCTGATTTGGCCCACTGTCAATCATAGAACTAGGGCCCAATAACTAGCCCTCTTGACTACCCTTCTCCAAAAGTCAATTCTTAGGGCATACACTGTACAACCCTCTTGTTGTGACCAATATTTCACTTATCCACAACACTTGGGGTTACCCAAAAAACCAACAATAGTCCTCTAACGACTATACTTAGGTTACTTCAAAAATTTCCAAAAATAGACCTGCAATCCCTAGACAAACATCAACATGAAAGACATACAACATATCTCTCTAGGACATCATCATCTACCCTCAAATACTTGGCCCTATGCACAATATATTCTAAGGTTTTTGGCCCTGTCTAGGGATTCCTGTAAAAGCCACAATGTTTCCCCAACTCAGCCTAACAGTCCTCAAACACCTATGAAAATCCTCCTCTAGAAGCCCTATACTCCTATGCTACGACTCGACCTTTATATCAGAGTTGTTCCAGGGTTGTGTTGCAATAAACATAAGATTTTTTGGCCTATTCATAGAGAAATTGCACCTCAACACATGCACATAATCTACCTCTCCAACTTGGCTAGGCCCAATCCAAACATAAGAAAGATGGGCCCATAGCTCTTGGAAACATTTTGGACCAGAGAAATGCATCAAAATGAGTGAGCCCATAGCTCTTGAAAACACTGTAATAGAGGAGGGAGGGCCAATGATAGACCATAACAATGGTTCAAAACAAATGATGGCGGTGATATTAACGTGTTCATATACTAAACATAATTCACTTATATAAATCTTTGATTTGAGACTTGAGAGGCTGTCTGGTTGGCATCGTTTGGATGAACTACACACAGAAACAATTACACAATTTAGAAGAGTAGATACTTCTCACCAAAACATGTAATGATTTGGACAAATAGTCAATCATAAAAGTACTAATTCATAAATCCTTTAAACTAGGCCTTTTAAAATGACCATATAAAATCATCAAAATTTAATAGGCATGAATGAGATAGACAAAATTCTGTTGGATATTTTAATTCATCCAATTATAATATTCTATGGTCACTCTCAAGATGAAAGAAATCACAGATCATTCTCAAAAAATGTGTCTATCATTTTTTTGTTCGAAAGGTAAATTAATGATGGATGAATGGAATGAGTGGGATCTAGGACTCAGCCAACTTAGCTTTTAATTACTTTTAGATACCTTTCTTGTGGTCATTCTGGTTCTCTCTAGGACTGGCACTGACAGATCGGAGTGTTTTTTTGGTTTGTGGTGTGTCTGAAAAGGGTATAAGGTTGGGGTTTGAGGTTCCGAGGCCTTATACTGCTAGTTCTAGAAGATTGGGCACTATATAGATCTTTTGAGATAATTTAAATTTCTACCAAACTAAAGATTTTGCCGTGTATAGAGAGTCGAATTCTTGCATCTAGAATTCAAGGATTGTGGAGAGTGGACTGCAATATTGTGTGGTAGTCTCATAGGGTGAAGAAAAAATAAAACACATCTAATGAGGGATTTTGGAATCCCTTATCTCAAGGTACAACAATGTAATATTTCCCTTTTGGAAAAGCCAATTCTCTGCCCATGAATTTGTTATGGTTCACTGTGTTTGTCTTTAATGAGTTTTGTTAAATAGTTTAGGAGCATATGGTTGTAGGTTCATTTTCTTTCTTTAAGTTAAAATGCAGTACTACAACACTCGCAAGGCACTCCCACACTCTACCAAATAACAATTATAAACTTCAAATTTAAACTTCAAAAATGAGTACACATTCAATGGTTACCCTTGATAATAAATAATAAATAATAATAATAATAATAATAAATATTAAATATTAAATAATAATAATATAATATTAAAATACAAGAAAATAAACAATAATCAATAAATAAAAAATAGTAATAAGTAAATAAATAATAAATAATAATAAAATAATAAATAACAATACTAAAGCTCTAAATAAATATAAATAGAAATAAAACAAGAAAGCAGTAAAAATCAGTAAAGTTATCAAGAAGTAAAAAACAAAAGAATAAAACAAGAAGGAAATAAAGTTGCATGTTGACAAATGGAGTGTGTGCATGTGGTTCCCCTTCCAAGGTTTGCTCTATTTAGTAGATGGTGAGGAATATGAAAGGCATTCCATCATTCCATGATTCCATCATCCATTCTCTTGGGAGAATAGTGTTGTGAGACAAAGGATCCCTGGTAGTAGTATGTTGATTGAGGGCTCGGGGGTGGCCAGTTGTAACAAGATTTTGTGCAATTGAGCCTACGGTTGGGTGGAGAGTCATCCCGAAGACTTTGCTGCAGTTAGCAGAATTCAACTAGCATTCAACCTTAAAATCACAAGTGAGAAACATCATCACCACAGGTAAGTTATCGCTACTCATATCTTGTAATTTTATGTTAATTAGTTGATAAATTGCATGTTGATTATAAATCACATGATTAATCTAATTAATTACATGTTTTTATTTTGGGGCTATTACACATTCCATGAAAATTAAGCATTTTAAACAGTGGAAAAGTTACACAGTGGTGAGTTTATGAACCAACTTAACATCCCAAAAGTATTGTAGGTGTTTCTTTAGTAATTCATTGCTAAACAAACCAATACCATGCAACATGTTAATCTGAAGTGTATTGATTCGGAGCTGCATTATAGACTGATATCAGATTTGAGTAAAACCATAGCTTGCATTTCACTCTTTAACCATGCATAAATCGGAAATAAAGAATATCAACATGCTTATCTAATGTGTATTGATCTGGAGCAACAATAAATATTGACATCAAATTTGAGTAAAAACAGAGCTTTCATTTAACTCAACAATATAGAAACAATAAATGAGATAAAGGGAACCTAAAATACATTATGAAATTCCAAGGCAGCAAGCATTCTTGTTCCTTATGCAAACCCCGGTGTGAAAAGTGGAAGAATTCCTTCAATCTTCTATCACTTCCCTGTGTAAATACTAGTCCACCTTTGAGATAGTTCCTACAATCCTATAGGAATGAATACAATGCCTAGAACTCATTTTCAATCCATGAAATGATGGCATACACAATCAACAGTAGTGGTACAAACAATAGGGTGCTTTTCTTCCAATATTCCCTTAAATATACCCTTGGAATCTTGGTTCTACTCCTTTTTTTTGCATAGGTCACACATCCAACTAAATGGATGTCTCCAGCAAGGTAACAAGGTCACTAGAGGCCCCACACACTTGTGAAACTCTTGTCTCTTTCCTTAAGATAATCTCTAACAAATTCTATTCTGGTCATGATTATAAATGTATCATAGTGAGGCCTTTCTTAAGGCAAATGATACCCTTGAAAATGCCTAAATAAGTCCAAAACTTCAAATTTTTGGCACAAGAAATGGTTCTCTTAAGGAAGAATTAGAACTTTCGATGTGAGATGTTGAGGTGAACTAATCCGGGGACTTTGAATGGTGAAAATCCCTTGCTAATGGGGCTTTGCAATAGTGAGTAGAGGTGTCTTTATGGTCACCTATTTGAGCAAACATTGCATCATAGATCTGCCATTGTATGTGTTTATTGGTCCCTCGACATCCCAATTTCTAAGATAATTTGGAAAAGGGTGGTGATAAATGTCATAGATTTGAAGTGATCAATATTATAATACCAAACACTTATGGGTTGGATAGCAAAACAATGTAGTATGTAACCTCGACAATTTTTATATAGACAAAGAAATTTTCTCTGATTTTCATGCAAGACAATTCATTGAAAATGAAGTGTTTCACCATGTTTATATATCTAGGGCCTCAATCACGTACACAAAAGATCAAAATCCTGTGGAAATTTAATAAATTTTCCATGTATTCCTATCAGGTTAAGAAGATCAACTTATGGATTTGTATGAACAAGATTTACCACAATATTAGTCTTCTTGATATCGTTGACATATGGATTGAAAATATAGCCTGAGGAAACATATTTTACTTGACAATGTCAATAAATGCTTTATACATCCTTATCCTATAGGATATCCTCTGTAGCTTATTATTACTTTCTTTTCTCCCCTTTCCTTTCCTAAATAATAATTATGACTTTACGGATGAATCAAAATTTGATTCTAGTTGGCATGCCCTTCAAACTGTAGGAAAATAGGATCCACAAAAGGTGGATAGAGAAAATAAAAAAAATATCTTTGCATTAATATTGCAACAATATATTTTTCACCCGCAATGAATCACAATAGATGATGTTAAATCACTGAAACATTGTGGCATAAACATTAATTATTCTCAATGATAAATTAGTTGAATGTTGTCACTCCAATAGTCTTTTTAAACTTGAAATGACATATTTTACTTTTTCCTAGATTTTACTTCTACCTCAATACCAAATTTTGAAGTTTTACATTTGAGAATTCTACTAAAATGTTGATGTGAACATCACATACAAGTCATATCCCACCCAATGGACCATTTACGAAAGGGGTGGTGGTGCTTGTTGGTTTTTTAGAAGAGCCACTTGATTATATGACCTTGTCTTCAACAATATTTACCACTTCTCCAGAATCTGATATTGGTCATCCATTAAGTTTCCATCACTCTCATATTGAAGGTGAAGGTAGAAGTCACCAAGACAAATGCCCATAGTTGAGCACCTCCTTGCCTAGAGGCTTATATAATAGGAAATCAATCAATGATATACCTCTTTTTACTTTGGTTCATTCGGGTGAACATGTTTGTTTCTAGCGTTATTTCTTTATGAAGTTATTTACGTTATCGAAATATCTAAATGAAACTTTTTTTAACAATGTGTATAATGTTTAATACATGTAATTAAACATATAATTTTCAAACATTACTCTTTTTATTGTTTTCATTTCTAAAGACTACTCTTGTTAGAATTTCCATTTTCAGACATTACTCTTTTTTCTTTCATTCCTAAACATTACGCTTCTCTTTGCCTTAGGTTGGTTGACTTTTATGGGTTATCCATATATAAAAAACAAATTCTAGAAAATAAGGAATGCCTCTAGGGAAATTGTAATTCCCTTCACAATAGATTATGGGCTTGAAACTGACCTATATTTCTTCGTTATTGCCCAGACTTACATTACGCTCTTTTAATTGATGATTTTGGGTCTAAAATTTTCTTGTCTTTTTTTCATATCTACACATATTTAATCACATCCCTCCATTTGTTTGTTGTCCAACTTGACATTCTCTTTGATGGGAGTCTCCATCTTTCTAATGGTCATCACAAGTATTTTTCTCCTACAAATTATTTTCTCCTACTATCTAGATAGGATTGTGTGCAACTATTTTGTGGAATGGAATTATCATTTAACCCCATATAAGAAAAAATGATAAGATAAGATCAATGTATTAATGTCCAACGAATGACCATAAATGTAGGTCAATGAAAATGTGTTAGGTACACTGATGTAGCTACAAAGTAGAAGCACCAAAATGGAAGAAGATTCTTGGATGCACTCATTCAGGATCCCTCTGTGACAACTCTTGGTTGGCTGTCATCAACTCCAGATTATCATATACCATGATTTGACAAGATCGACCAAGTGTTCCACCATCAGGAGTAGGATATGAATATGCACCCGATTTTCAGGTGTTCCCCATACTATGAGATCAAATAACTTGAAATTCTTCTACACTACCAAGGATTTATTTCTATTTTTTTCTTGGTTTACTGCAAATTTATGTTGTGTACATGATATTTCTTTATATTTTTTTTTATAAACTCTTATAGAGGAGATTGTATCATGAGTAAATGAAAATTTCCTTTGGTTGCGTTACTAGGAAAAGCAAAAGGGAAGAACTTAGCCATATTTAATGTATCCTTTTTAGTTATTTTGCCTTGTCTACACATGATAGAAAGAAAATATCTCTCCCAGCGAAAAACCACCAGGCTCAAAAAAAGGTTTTGTATACTCCAAGGATCATTTAAGCTTTCTATATTTATAATTTCTCTTGCAATATAGAACATGTATATCATCTTTCCTATGGTGTTCCAGGAAAATGAGGGAGATAAAACAACTGGCATATGGTCTCTTGGTCAGCCTAGAAACCCTAAACGATATGTCTAAAAGACCAGATATTTGATTTTCTTCAAATTATGTCAGTGTCCCTAAATAGTTACTTTTGACCTGAATATTATTTTACCATACGTTTATGTTTATGGTGTTAGCAACTGCTTCTTATGAGCATTTAGTTTGTTGGGCCATTATGTGTTCTTGTAACTTTTAACTATCTACAAAATAAGGCCATCAACAAACTCTAGTTTGATGTTTGTATTGAATATCTTGTTTAACAGAATGGAAAAATTGTCTCTTCATTTTTTGCATTGCTCGCTACAACAGTCAAGCTTATTTACTCACGGTTTGATTATTGTGGAGTTTTGGTTGACATGAAACAAGATATCGACAACGTTATCTAGATTTGATGGTCAAATCAGAGGTTAGGCATATCTTCAAAACAAGAGAAAAATATCTTATGTGCGGGAGTTCCTTGATGACCTTGACTTTCTTGAGGTAATGGCATTTTGTATCCTATATTATTTCCTGCAGTTTTTTTTCTGATTCCAGTGATAATACATTCTACTTAAAAATGACATTAAAATTTTTTTTCTTTGCTACCCATTCCTTCTGTTCATATAATATATCTTATGCCAAATTTGATAAATAGGTAGAAACACCAATCGTGAATATGATAGTTGGTCGAACTACTACTAGGCCATTTATTACTCATCACAATGAATTTAATATGAATTTATATATGTGCATTAATTTAGAGCTTTATCTGAAAGAATTGATTGTGGGTGGACTTGATCGTGTGTATGAAATTGGGAAACAATTTCGTAATGAGGGCATTGATTTAACTCATAACCCAGAGTTCACTAGTGAATTTTACATGGCCTATGCTAACTATAATGACTTGATGGAATTGACAAAAAAGATTTTATCAGGTTGAAATAACAATATCTTTATATAAGCTTGGCCCTATGGAGTTTATCAATGTGTTATATTGTAGTAATTTGACATGTAAGTGAAGTAAACATCATTGAGTGGAAATATTGTTAATTTATCATTAAGGCTTAGTAAAGTAGATGGTATTTTTATAATTGGTTATTGATTTAAAAAAATTCTTTGGGTGTCTCAGTCATGGTCAAGAAGTTAACTGGTGTCTATAAAATACTTTACCATGCCAATGGGTGGACAAGGATCCTATTGAAATTCATTTCACTTCTCCTTTTAGGTGATTTCTAAGCATTTAAGAGATGTTTAGATAGTCTTTTTTTCGGTTTAATATGTGCATCTTCCTATTTTGGGGGCATTTTCTGTGATGTTTCAGTAGTAATGGAAATGTAGGGATTTTTTATCTTTAATGGTTTAATTTTTTTTTGTCAGAAGGATTGACATGCTTCAAGGATTGGAAGAGGTTGCAGAACACAACATCCCTAAATATATCTCATTTGGGCAGGGAAACAAGTATCTTTTGGTTGCGTGTTAGAAGTTGGATGTGAAATGCCCTCTTCCTCAAACAACTACATGGTTGTTGGACAAGGTTGGTCATGCATTGAACAAAATCTTTGGAAAGTTGCACAGTGTCTCTTAAATTTTTTTTTCTTTTCTTGCACAAACATTTCAAGTGATGTGTAGGTTCATCAAGAATAGAAAGGGACAAAACATCTCTTATTTTTCTAGGTTGTCTCTTTGAAGGTAGCAGCCATAATAGATTTTAAGAAGGCTACATCAAATGTATCCTGGAATATCCCTTAACAATTCTAAAATTCATGCGTAGTTCTAACTTCTAACTCTCCCCCGGTAATCTGTTCACATGAAAATAAGGAAGAAGTATGAAATAAATATCTTGTTAATTTTAGTAGTAGCGAAAAACAACTGATGGAATTGTGAAGATACATTGTAATATTCCATTTGTGGAGCTATCTAGTGAGTCAAAAGCAGAACTTCGCACTCCACCATAGTTAGTTCAAGTTAAAAATGAATTTCAAAATATAACAGCATAAAAGGGCAAGTCTAAAAGGATCAAGTCCAACAAGGTCACAATGGACTCGAGAATAAAGGCTACTCAACCAGAGGACAAGAACCCGTAAATGTATGTTGCAATATATGTCATTGGGGAGTAAAAAGTGTTATGCCCCAATGTCTAGGCAATATCATCAAATCAGGTTAGGTGATCTATTGGCCTAAAGAGTCTACTAAGTGTCTAAGATGCAAGTCTGAGGTTTCAATAATGGTTGTACAAGCATCCAATGTTGAATAAAGGATGAAGAAGCCTGTAATATTCTAGGCTAAAAAATATTCACATCTATTGTCATTGACATGTTGATGATATTTCCTCCTTTGACTATCACTGACTTGCGGTGTTTCTACTCCTTGGCGTTCTATTCATATGAGTGTTTCTCTTCATGGAGGAGTTATCTTTTTCTAATATATGAAATACCAAATTATCGAGGTTGATACTTTTGAGTTCACCCACTTTCTATATCTTTGTCTACTCTTTTTCTAGTATAGTATTTAATTTTGGGTTTCTTGGTCTTTGTAAATTCTTATGCTCTTGGCACTTGGTACCGTTGTTGTTGATTGTTATCTTCTAGACTAACATTGAGATATTTTGGTCATTTTTGGACATTAAGATAATTTTATTTTTCTTTGTTGGGGTGTGGTCACTCAAAAATTCCCCTTGGCTAATCAATCCCATGGTGTTCTGAGAAAAATTTAGGTTTGTTGTCCATGTCACTAATAACAAACTTTTCCTTTCCAAATTTTTGCTTGATTATCTGAGGGTGTGTCCTTGAGGTAATTTGCTAATTAAAACACTAAAAATCTGCAAAGTAGGGCTTCAACTCAACAACAACAACTTGCGGATATGCAATTGAATGTTGCAAATAAGCACACAAATTCTCAAATCCGTGAAATGATATTTGTAGTCAATGCTTGAAATATGTAAAAATATACATTGAATTACATGCATGAATATCATTTAGATTAAATCTTAGGAAACTAGAGATCCTAAAAGTGAATCCTTCAGCAAAGAGAGCAATCACTATATCAATTGAATTCTTAACAATTAAAAGTCTGCATGAAATTTCAAATCAATCTTGTTCTAAGGAACCAAAAGAGACGTGATAATATGTCACTACATACCTTATTGAACTTTGAAGGCCTCTAATAGAAGCTATAGAACTCAGAAGGTTGGATACAAAGGAAGAGAAGAAGACAAGGATTGTTGAAAAAGAGTGAATGACACTGTGATGATTTGCTCCTTCTCTTGCTTCTTAAAGCTTAATCGGCTCTAGATCTGTACAAGGCCAGTGTTTTGGTAATTACACTAGCATGCTTTTGGTATTACTAGTACATAGTAGTATGACTAAAATGTTATGTTCATTAATCACACTATCCTCTACCATATTGAGATCAATTTAAGTTAAGTAGATCGGTGATCGATGTGATATTGTATTACACTTACAAGCACCTATACAAGATCATGTTAATACTGCCAATATTGTGAAAGTTTAACCACCTATGTCCTATCCATTTCATCTTTGCAACCCTCTTGAAGCTCCATCATCACCTCCTATATCTCTGCTACATCCTCTAACTCCCCAACCTGATCACATAATCTTTCAAAGGGTGTTAGCTCAATGGAAGAGCACCTGCTTTACATGCAAAAGGTTATTGGTTTGATTCCACTGTCCCCTAATATGAATTAATCAATGATATTGATGTTTATTTTTAATTAAATGCATTTTATATTGATTTGTATCAATGGTGAGATATTTTTCTAGATTCATTCTTTTATATTGTCTTTAAAGAGACAAAATCCATTTTATATCTATAAAGGGAATAGCTCTATAATAAAAATTATTGTCTCATGAGAGACAATAACACTTGTGTTATATATTGTCTTTATAGAGACAATTTTTTAAGACATTAATTTGAGACGCCTGCTTAAAGACAATATTTAAGACAATACACAAGTTTTTTTGTCTCAACTTAAGACAATTTAACCAAAATTGTCTCCTAAGAGAAATAACACGTGTGTTATATATTGTCTTTATAGAGACATTTTTTTAAGACATTAAATTTGAGACACCCGCTTAAAGACAATATTTAAGAGAATACACAAGTTTTTGTTTGTCTCAACTTAAGAGAAATTACCCAAAACTTATCTTAAATATTGTCTTAAAACCCCCCTCCATGTTGTAGTGAACGTGCTTTGTTTTCCGTTGATTTTTCCATTGTTTTGATCACTTGTCACCTTTTTATGCTACTGCTAATAATGGCCATCCCGCTTATTTGTTTTAATGACTTTTGTTCCCAATCTGGTCACTATGTGCAATTTGAAGGTTCCTTATATATCTATATGACCATTCCATATATGTCTCCCAAAATAAAACCCCTAGAAGTGTATTCATCCATAGATGCACAATACTTTTCTTTTGATAATATGTTTTCTTGCACATTTTGTTCCCTATAAATGTGTGAGAGTGAGACCCTATGAGAAGTGGACATTAAATATATTGTTTTGTTCAACCAGTGATACAGGTCAGAAGTATTTAGAGTTGCTCTTTGATTAAGCTAGTATATGATGACATTGGAATCACCAGAAATATTGATTTATTCAATCCCCATCCATGTGGTGTAATAGAGGATGCCCCATAGTGCCAACATCTCTACCCCAGTATTTGTGTGGTGACCACTATGCCATTTGAAGGAATAGTATTCATTAGGGCTCAATAGATCATCATCCCACTTCCACATTTCCCTACTAATGCAGCCACATCAAAGAAACCCATCGAGAAATTATCACACACATCCCTCAGTGTAACGTTCCTGGTGTTTTGCTCCATGGTCGCAAGACCTTTCTCTAGAAAAAATGAGGAGATCTTGATACTAGTCACCCTCACACCAAGATCCCTTTGCTCAAATATCAAGGTGTTTCTCGCTCCCCATATGCCCCAAAAAATGTAAAGACGGAGAGCCCTATATGCCTTGTGATATTTGAACCATACCTGCAAGCAACATTCGACCATGGACCCTTCCCACCCAAAGAAAATCCTCAAGAAACTAAGAAACTCCTCCCATGCTGCATAAGAAAATGGACATTGAAGAAATAGATGACATGTAGCCTCCACAGATACCTTGCATAAAGCGCACCTCCCAGGCCCCACATATCCTATTTTCAGTAGATTATCCCATGTAAGGATCCTTTCATGGACCACCATCCACCAAAAACATGTCAATTTTAGCCAGATATCCCACTTCCACAGTGCTTGAAACCATCCCAAATGAATGGTGGCATCTTATCCCTGAGTCAAATAAGAATATGTCTTTAACAATAGGTTATCCTTTGACCATAAGGCCATTCCATGTCAATTTCCTATTTTCAATGTTACAACAAATGATCGTTGTTTGTATATAACTCATATATCCATCCCACTCAATAGTTAGGTCCCTAAATAGTCCAATGGTCAATGCCCCTTTCCATTGTGTATGCAAGCCCACTGGAGTCTCGTCCACCATTGAATATTTGATGTACCAAATATCCCTATTGCGAAGAAATGTAATATCCTTGGCATAAGTTACTATAAAAAGAATCGTAAAATGAGTGTTGTTGAATAATTAAATATTATTAATTCTTGTATTGAGAGTATAAAAGGAATATTCTTCTAATTCTTCATTATAAGGATATTACAAGAATTAATTCTTACTTTTATATTGAGAATAATTTATATTCTTCTATCTAAATAAATTGTATTTCCAAGTTGGTATTTTTTTATTTTTAAAACTAATGAGTCATAGTTTTAGAAAAACTATGGATAAGTGATATTTTTTCCATAAGGAAAGAGAAAATCTACCTTGAAAAAAAACATGAGAAATTTACGGATGATTTACGGAGTGATTTTAAGATTTAGGAAAAATCTTATTTATGGAGTGATTTATGGAATGCTTTTAGGATTTATAAAAAACTATTGCATTTTCTTACTTCTACTTATTGTAAGCCTATGGGAAAATATGAGAACGAATGGCAGAATACATGTAGAATCAAGCCAAGAGAGAAGAAGGAGGGATTCCAAACATGCATTAAAAGATAAGTAACTATGCTCTTTGAAAATCGTTATTATGTTTGTATAGGGTGCATTAAGAAATAACAATCAAATTTATTTGCATGAAAAAATTCATATGATAAAGATTCAATATTATTTCTTGGGAAAACCTCCATGGGAATTTTTTGCATAGAGGAATAAGTGTTTTGTTCATTGGATTCTTAAAATATTTCATGTGCATTGAATTCTTAAAAGATTTTCATGCCTAAATATAGGGTCCAAATATGTTTTTCTATCTCCCAAATAGTGATATAAGTGTACAAACAGAAAGAAGTTTTTTTACATGAGCTCGTTATCACAAAAAACCTCTTCCATATTTCAAAATTTCATTTTACACTTCTTGAAAACAATTTCCAAAGTTAGATGACTAAAATAGAAAATTATTTAATATTTAAATCTAGAAAAGTGGGCTGCAAAGATTCATTCGAATCTTACAAACCATGACATGTGTGTAAAAGATGAGAGAGGTTATTTTTTAATGAACCCATTCCAAACAAAATCCTCTTTCATTTTTCAAAAACTCTTTTTTAGATGTTCAAAAATTGCGCCCAAAGTTGATGACTAAAAAAGAAAAACAAAGTAAAACAGAGTGCTTTCATTTGATTTTTTTAGTCACATAAGAATAGTTGTTTATGTACATATAGAGATAACTATTGTGTTAATTTTATTGAAAGGAAATAAATTAATTGCATGAACAAACAAATAACAATTAAGTTTCATATTTCTTGAAAAGAAATAAGTTATTCACATGCACCAAAATAGAACAATTATGTTGATATTTCTTGAAAAGAAATAAGTTATTCACATGCCAAAAAAAACAAAAAAGAACAATTATGTTGATAATTATTGAAAATGAATCAAGTGAATCCATTCAAAATATTAGCAAGGATATTCTCATGATGCATATGCATTAAAGTTTTAAAGATAAATGTTGGACTCTTAAAGAGAATATGTGCTTATGTGCATAGGAATAATATCTAGTATATTGGATCAACTCAAAATGAATATGTGATTATACATGCTTGAGAAGCTTGAGTCATGTAGAACGAGAAGTAACTTTTTTGAGAAAGAGTTCACATAAAATCATTGCATAAAAGTCAATTGGTTGTGTTATTTGAGAAGGATTTGTTATTCATGCTATCTCTTGAGGAAATATTATCAATTTGTCTAATGTGTTAAATGATAGGAAAAGATTTTGTATTGCATGCATAATAGCTAGTGAGTTAGCTAATTTTTGGAAAAATAATTAGTTTGTTAAATTCCTTGGAATATATTTCACTGAGACTAGCCAAGATGGTCAGCACGGGGATGCCAGGGAAGCAGAAAGAGGGTAGAGGGTCACGGGTTATATACCAATAAAGTCTGGGATGTGGTCCAGGCTGGCGAGCCGAAAACTCTTACGGGACCTTCATACTAAGGCTGGGGCGGTAAGTGATTGGATTTTAGCAGTATTACTAATTAAAGGCAATGACTTGTGGTCCGTTGTCATGATAGGTAGGCAAGACTCTATAAAACCAAGGTTTCAGGAACATAGCAAGATGGCTCCGAAGAAGGCAACCCCAGCTAGGACCCAGGAAGAAGGCACTAGAAGTGATCCGAAGCAGAGAGGCAGGAAGTTGGAGGCAGAAAAAAGCATGTTCATGATAAATGCGTATATGGCTAGGAATTCTCCAGAACTCCATGCTCAAATCAATGGGTGGGAGCGGGAGCTAAGGTCCATTAGTGAGAACAAGGAAATATCACGAGGGGAATGGGAGGATCTGATTCTAGACCCAGGAAACACTAGAAGTATAAACTCTCTCTTTAACAAGACGCTCCAACAGTATTGGATAATGGAGCATGTGATAGCTCGGGCAATGGAAATAAACCAGGAACTACGCAAAGAAGAGGAGGAGGAACGGAAACAGGGAGAGGAACAGGTAAAAAGCCAGATAATGGAGGAAACAAAAAATCTAAAGGCCACCCTCCTGAAAGAGATCGTGGTCATCCAAGTCTAGGAAATGAGAAATCACCTGATGCTGCACAACCTGGAACAAGTGCTACAGGAATTGAAGTGGGTTATGGAGCAGAAGAAGGAGAAACCTGGGAACAGCGCCA
The DNA here is from genome assembly GCA_000404065.3 of Pinus taeda. NCBI lineage: Eukaryota > Viridiplantae > Streptophyta > Pinopsida > Pinales > Pinaceae > Pinus > Pinus taeda. The sequence goes on along the minus strand of APFE030522125.1, from coordinate 332,195 downwards.
CGGTGCCTGCCCCGGTCAACTCGTCAGATGAGGATTGATTAATAGGATTTTTTAAATTTCGTTTAAAATGTTGTTAAAAAAGAACTGTGCCTCGTTGTTAAGTTATGATACTGTAGGTAGATCAGTGAGAAGTCATTATAAGCATGGCTATGACAGTATGAAGGAGAAAAACATTTTTAAATTTTGGTCTGGTTACAAGGCTGATAGGTGGCAGTCTGGTTTCCTACGGGCATACTAGCCACCTGAACATTTGTCTGCTGTAAATTTTGTTATCGTAATATAGAAAGGGGAATGCCTAAGTTTACAAAAAAAATAAAAAAATTCCTCGGAATATATATATGCAATGAAGTATTTGTTGCGTTATAAATCTTCAAAAAGAAGAGAAGAGAAAAACATGTCCTTGTATGGATTATTAAATTACATTATTGGTCTAGAGAAAAACTTGTAATCGCATGTTTTAATGTGTTAAGATTCATCTGGAATATTCTTTAGAGAAACATATAAATTGCATGCATGGAAAAGTATAGTTTTAGTATTAGAATTTAGAGAAAAGGAAGGTGCAATCACATAATATTGATTGTGTTAGCTTTCTTTTGGGAAAAATAATATGCATTTTCACACCTAAAGGGGTTAGCTATGGTATTAGCTTGCCTTTGGGAGAAAATTATGTTTAGTTAGTGGGCTAGATATTTTGGTAAGAATAAAATGTCTCTTTTCATGCATGAAAGAATAAATGTTATGCATTTGATCCCTTAGAAAAATAATGTCTTTTTTCCATGAAATATTTAGTTAGTTTCCTTGGGAATGAAATATATGTTTCACATGCAATAAGAAAAACTTGTAATATCATTTTTTGTTGGAGATAACAAGTAGTTGTATGCAAGAAATTGTAACTATTATGTTAACTTTGTTTGGAATAGAGCTTGCATTTTTAAAAGCAATAGCCACTGTGAATAAATCTCTTGTGGAAAATATGTTTTTGGAAAAGAGCATGCCTTCACATACACAAGTATAAAATATTTTGTTTTAATCCCTTTGGAAAAGAAAACATAATAGTAGGAACAAAGAAAATTTCTTATTGGGCTACTTCTCTTGAAATTTTGTTATACATTTGCATGCACAAGAACAATATCTAGTATGTTACCTTTCCTTTGTAAATAATATGATAGTGCATCCAACATTATGTTAGCATTTTGTTGGAAAGATGACACTTGATGGTGACTTTTTTGTTAATAATGCATGTGCAATGATATTGAAGAAGACATTACATGACATTAGGTTTATGTTTTATGCATGCACACAAATATATGTTGTAGTGTCACTAATAAAAATTGATTATTAGTTTATTAATATTTTATTTAATCATTATATCAAGTGTGTTGATGTAAAAAATGACAGGAAAGGATCTTGACTTGGTCAAAGATAAGCAATCCAGATTACCAAGATATAGATACATAATGACATCAACATATGAACATGAGGCATGGTAACAAAAGCCTACAATAATTACCACCATAATGTATGATAACCATAACCATCACAATGAATGCATAGTAGACATATAAAATTAACATGCATGCATAACCATATGCATTTATCCCATCCATTATAAGTATTTGGACCTAGAAGCTCAAATATCACCTTGTGGTATCAAATATCACCCAAAGAGAATAGAACCCACTTTGATACCAATTTGTAACTACCCCTCCCACATTTACCCACTTTTACAGGCTCTCTAGGGTAAACATGAGTTGAGTGTGTGATGAGCCTCGGTATTGCAGCAAGAATGTTGCAACTCCCAAGGCTAGAAACTTTTAATTATCAACTCGGGGTTTGTACAAACTTAAGATGTATGGACACTATATGTGTAGCATACAATGTGTCCTTCATTTGTTGTCATCATGTAACGGGGTGCATGTTCTGAAATCAAAACCTAAACTAATTGCAGAAAATGAACTGAAATGGAAATCCTAACCTATTGCAAGAAATAAAGTACAAGGAAGAAACATATTCTAATTGCATAAAGATCATGAACTAAATGTGAAAGAAACCTAAATTAACCCTATTTATCACATGTGATGATTTAAACTAACTGAGCATGGAATCTGATCTAGAGAGTGTTAACTGTTGCGTGCATGAATAAATATAAAATAACTTTTTCCTTTTTATCTTTTTGCTTGAAAAATGTAAATGCTAAACTTGCTTTGTTCTTTGGCAGGGGAGACAGGTGTGGAGGAAAATGAGTACAATGGTTCAGATGGCTTAAAGGGAAAGTAGGGGCCTAATCCTAGATTTTAGTGATGATTTTTCTCAATTTGGGCTCAAAACAGGCCACTACAGGTTTTCCTACAGGATGTCTATAGGAAGTACTAGTTCCTATAGGATGTCTACAAGATCCCCTGTTTTATTACAAAAAGCAGGTCAAAAGCTTAGGAAGTGGTCTCGAAGGTGGAATGGGGCTTGGGAAAGGTGGATAATGGAATAATAAGGCATGGAGGTGATGGAAACTACCTAGAACTCAAGCAAGGGCTTCAAGGTGGTTAGATTTGCTTAATGGAAATGGCAATTTTTGCTTAGAAAACAAGAATTCAGATTGAGATTTTAGTGGATTTTGGCAACATGAGTGGATGAGGGTTCGATGAGGCAAACGAGGTTAGGTCTCCCTGCAACAACACACATTATTGTCTACACCTATCCACAAATTTATCTATACATGGGAAGGATTTATTAAATAACAGAAAATTACTAGTCTAAAAATCAAAGATTCGAGAACCAATGAGCTAGTAAATCTGTCAAATGCCTAACCTAATCAAGTGAAAATTTAATTGCGAAAATTTTGTTATTAAATAGACTTTACTTTTTATCTAATTCAAGTTGAACCAACTTGACTGAAGCTCGTTAGCATGCTCTAAAAAATAGCAGAAATTTATTGTTCTTCGCTACAAAAGAGTTCCAGAAATCTAGATTTTGCAATAAGAAGACTAAGCCAAGTAGCTCAATGATTATTGTGACCTTCAAAATATTTCCAAGCATGAAGTGATGCTTTTTATCTTGCAAAATAATTTACATCAATCATTTAACCCAATCCAACAATAAGAAATCATTTATACTCAATGCGGAAATAGAAAGAAATAAAAACAAGAGATGCATGTGAATAAGAAGTGAAAAGAAGGAAAGAAAATGATACAAAAGGGCTCTAAGGCTCTTAGGATGGAAAAGATCAAGGAAAATCAAAGACCTATGGAGGAGAAGAAGATTTAGAAGCTGAACATGACACCAATCTTCATTATTTTCATCAATACAATTACATCCATGCAAGAAAATACAATGGAGCTGCAAAAATACGACTTCTCTCCAGGAATACTAATAAAAATCTCTCCCTCAAGGAAAATTAACTTGTTACTTTTAAAAAATTATTATTAATCATTTCCCATGAAAGGAGGAAGTTTTCCCCGCCAAAATTCCTTGATTATTGGATTTGGTTCCCAATACTAGGAATCTGCATTAAATGGCAGGGAACACATTCCTAGATTTTCTCAATCATTGGAGTTCCACAAACTGTGCCATAATTCCATAATATATTTTTGATTTATTATTTAATATTGATCCTCTTGTAGTAGGGAGCAAGTCCCTAAATTATCTTCTCCTCCAAATCTTCATAATCTGCCCAATTTTCTGATAATATTCCACAAAAATAAATAATATTAGGCACAAATACGCAATTAATCATAAGCCTTCCTAATGGATATATTAAAGTTAAAAGTACATTATCTAATGCAAAAATAGAGGTTTAATGTGTTGAAGGATGGCTAGATGGGCCTTAATTTATGTTTAATTTAGAGGCATGGACCTTAATTTATGACTATTTTAGAGGCCCATCAGTGTCACTATGATATGACCCGGCCTCGACATTCTAGCTATGGAAGTGGGGCTTACAAACTAGAAGTAAACTGAAATCCATCAGAGACTACAGATCACCAGGGAGCCTACTAACAACCTAGGTGATCAATCCTTGAGTTTGAATTAGTTTTCACTAGGTTTATTCCCTAACCACAACCATGACACACTATGCATGTTGTTATGAGGATCCAACTGCACCCATAACCCTTCCTGCATGCAGTTATGACTGAAATTTCCTAGTTCAATGCATGCAGTCAGGAGATCTATGCCACTTTCTTAGGCTAGCCTCCCAACCACTATCGATAACTTCCTATGACCTTCTAGAATTATCACAATGATGATAAAAATGCTAACTAATAAAAACGTCAGCAAGACCTTGGGATAGACATACCTAATATACGCTAGACATTTCATCAAACAAATAGTAAACATATAATCTATAGGTCATGAATTCATGTATAATCATAAAATTCTTAACTTCATCTAAAAATGACCAAGAATGCTCTTTTCCCTCTTAATCTAGTTGCAACAACACTTGTTAGCTCATCCATACATTAACCATTCAATAGCTTATCAAATCATGAGAGAGATCCATAGATAGAGCACATCATAAAACCATGCATATAATCATAGTATAAACTATAAAAAGTCAACCATAAGATCACCATAATAACCAATACAAGTGCTCATAGTTCACAATAGGAAAATAGCTCATATGAAAATTCCAACCAAGTCAGGGACTTCCACATAACACTCAGCCATAGATTAGGCCAAACCAAATCTCTCTTTCAGCTAATCACCCCTACGCCATATTCCAAGAATGAATGTGGGAACATCAGGTTTAAATGAAAATATAACTAACAAGGCCTTTCTGTCACCAAACCACCTCAACCCTCAAACGTAGTGATCTCACCTATATAGTCCAGAAACCACTAACATCAATTAGATTTGTCTCTACCTAAACTATCTATGGATCCAAGAACTAGTAACTCAACCCACAACCTCCACGTAACCTGAGCTATTTCAAGGCTCCAAAGAATTTGTCCCAACCCATATGTTCTAGGGAGTAGTAACTCAACCCAAAACCTTCAAGAACCTGTTGTAGTGACTACAACCACCCACCAAATTTTTTCCTTCACTTCATTTTGGAGCCTCCCTCCTTGAAATCATAGCATTTATCCTGCACTACTCATGTACTTATATTTATTTGATTTCATTTATCTCTTAACAACTTGTGTTCACTCACTTGTCTCGTCGGCCCACCACAAGCTGACGCAACAATTGGTTCACATCTCATCAATCAGCTCTCAGGAAAACTACACAATCCTAAAGGTGATTTGTCTTCCCCTTAGAAATTTCATAGAGAAGCCCAACAACTAGCCTGCACTAAGAAATTGCGCAAAGTGGGCCATCCATCCTTGCTTTGGAAATTACGCAGAGTAGGCCAGTCAACACAGCTCTCCATAATTGCGCAGAGCAACTAAGTCTAGTTGCATTGTTATCCATAAATGAGCAGAGCAGGCCAACATCAACGCTCTAGAAAAATGCACAGAGCTGGCCAACCAACCAAGGCCACTCAGCGCAGAGACAATATAGACGGTTTCCCTCAGTGACTATCCATCGCAAGTGTCGACAAGTTGCCTAGTTCCCTCCAGAACTGTGCGATCCTTCCTTGCATGTTGGACAACTTTTCCTGGAAAAAAAATAGAAAAAACAAAAGGCAAAAAAGCATCCCTATATTTTAGGGATCTATTTTTAGCAGCAGGAGTTACATGCAAAATCGTCTTTAGAAACTCCTCACCAAGTGTCGCTTTTTCCTATCTTTCTGGCATGCACATCATTAACCCTAATTTCACCAAATCTACTTAAATGATGTGTGAGAGCTCCTTCTTCACATTTGATCTTGGAGCTCTAGCATTCACGAGACATGTAGGAACCTTCGGCACAGTCAACACAACTTTTCCATGTAAGTTTTGCTTTTCATTCCTTTTGCTACTTTTTCTGTTGCTTTTATTTTTTGATTGTATTAATATTATTTCCTTAGTTTTATTGAACAACTACTAGCATTTCAATGTGTTTTATCTTATAGAAGTGTTCTTGCAAGTTTTCATTACCTTTCCTTATTGTCGCATGCATAACATTATTTCTGCACTAACAATCATCATTCAGTGACTCTCTTCATGAGCTTCTTGGTTTTTCCATTTAACAGATTTCTGCACTTGCCTGAATTGCATGAATGTTAATTCACTCAGATTTTCACCAACGTTTCACACACACTAGTCCTTCGCTTTTTTAGGTTGCCATTGGGTAGATCCAGACTGTCTTGGCCCAGATCTTGTATCTTCGGGCATGCTCTACACATTCCTTGTAACCAAGGCTCTGCCTTGCCTTCAAGAATTACATAGAGGCTACCAACACTGGCTGCCAGCTATGCTCTACAAAATCCTGGGAGGTAGTTCCCTGTCCTGCCCATTGAAACTGCGTAATGTGCAGTTCCAGCCAGCAACCCAACTTGACTATTCTATGTGTTGTGCAATTTCAGTCAATAGTCAGCCTCACTGGACTATGCATTACACAGTTCCAATCAACAGTCAACTTCACTGGTAATTCAGAAAACACAATGGGCAGTTCCAGCTAATAGTCTCCCAACCTCCTAGAGTCAATGCTGCACAATATTGCCCAACAGTCACCAGTTTGTTTCCAGATTAATTCTCAAGTTTCTTGATGTTTTTTAGCTGAAATTGTCTTTCCATAAGTGTCATTTCTGTCTCCAGGTACCATAATTGTTTGAGAAGATTCTCAATAGTACAGGTATCATGGCCTCCAAGAGAGCTGGATCAAATGACACAGTTGAAAGTAGTATTGGAGACGTGGTTGAGCAGGGGTCTATGAGCTTGCCCGTTTACAAAGACACACACCTATTCATTGAGAAAGACATCAAGGTCACATGGAAAGACATCAACAATATTTTTGCAAGCAGCTTTGAGGAGAATCTGGAGGACTGACAAGTGTATGTAAACATCCATAAGTTGGGATTGTACAAGATTTCATGCAGGTATCCCATATTCCGATGCATAGACGTGATCAACTGGATTGTATCACACACTGATAATGAGACAATGATACTGAGAAGTGTTAATGGAGTAGAGCTTTCTTCCTTTAGGATGAAAATTATTCAAACATGTACCATTTGCCATTGTCGTCAGGTAGGATGGATGCACTATTCTACACTCCAAACAACAGCACGAATACAAGAGATGTCTTGAGGAGTTTGGTAAGGGAGCTAAAAAAGTTCAGGACAACACCCAACTAGATATATAAGAGCAAGACACTCAGCAAGTCTTACCAATTCATGGTCATCTTCTCATGTCGTTTGTATGGCCAAAGGAGTACGGAGACCTTCCCACAAAGTTGGGTTTCTATGTTGGATCAGCTAGAAAGTGAAGGTAAACCTTTCAACTTGTCTGACATGTTGGATCTTGTACATGATTTGGAGTTTGAAAGAACAAGATGTTAAGGTCAAGGACTTCAAGCAGTTTAAGTTTGACACCAAGAGTTTCAATCCATACGATCCACATGCATTATGCAGGGGTCACTGTGCGAGAGTGTACTATTCTTGGATCCATGGGGTGTGTCATTGGCCAGACGAAGACCCATGGAGATATTTTAATAACACCTCTAGCCTCAATGAAATAGTTAGCATGGCTATAGAGTGGCTAGCAACACTCAAGATAGCAGCACAACAATGAGTAGCAACAACAACAACAGTAAACAACAAACCTGTGCAAGACAAAGGAAAGAGGAATATTGTCGAAAGGATAGAGATGAAGCAAAGCTACAAGTTTAAGGAAGACCCACTTGTGGAGAAAGTAGCTTTGGAGATAGATGCATATAGGGGACAACATGACAGGAGAATAGCGCAAAGAAAAAGGTAGAAGCAAAGACTGGAAGAAGCAAAGAGGAAGTTGTAGGAAGTATAAAAGAAGCTCAAAGAAGAATAAGAGAAGCGCAAAAGAGAGAAGGAAGCACATAATGAATAGGAATAGGAATAGGAACAGGAAGAAGTGCAAGGTGCATAGACAACACAGACCACATTGATACAGGTTGAAGACTGTGAACTAGCAGCAGATGAGGAACATGGTGAGAAACAACAGGAACAAGAACTTGCTCCACAATATGAACTGATAGGGGAACTTATGGAAATCGAGATGGAGTAGACGGAACAGGATCAGGACACTGACCTCATGCCAAAATAAACCAAGGTCACCCTACATGCTTCACCAGCTCTGATAGCAAAGAAAGACCTGAGTGAAAAGGGGATACCATTATCATGAGGATAATCCGAGAATAGACCTGTATAACATAGCCTTTGATGAATCACAACACAGAGTTGTATAAGCATGTAGAGCATGCAACCTGGATGAACATCCATCACCTGCGCACTTTGAAGAACATGTGATTGTGTCAGATGTACGAATACATCCAACTACCTTGGCCGATGCTACAAAGGCTTATGCCGAAGCCACGAGCTCTAGTGTGAATTTCTTGATAGCAAAAAATGAATGCATGGTTAAGGAGTTGCAAGAAACTAGGTAGAGAGAGGAACAATCAACAAGAACCACCAGAGCAGAGATGAAGAAATCCATACTTTCTAAAGCGTCCTCCCTTGAGACAATCACCCAGAGACTATATAACAGACTCGTCACTGTGCATAAGGCAGTTTTCCATCTACATGGTCATCAACAACATTGCATCAAGGTAGCACAAAGACTCACAAATAAACATGCCATAGTTGATCATGTATAGACATGGATAGTGAAGTACAAGGGAGCCCCACTTCACTTGCATAAGATGATGAATCCATAGGTAGAATTGTACAAATCACACATCTAGAGTCTGATCCAGAACTATGGGGAACTCCCCTCATTTATCACCAGTGTGGAGGCTTCGTACACATGGTTGCTCAAAAGTTTGGAAGTCATGGTGAGAAGGTACAACACACTATTAATTGGTATGCTCATTGAGGCCAAAGAGAAGAACCAAGTCAGATTGGAGCTCGATGTGTACTTTGATCAGTTGATACTCATGGCCACAACGCAGATTTTTAAGTCAGTGCAAATAATATGCGGATGTACATCGTCAGTCCGACTTTTCTCAAGACTAAGATGCACATGTTACAGGATGAGTTGAATAGAGGTTACAAGTCAATGTACTCAAAAGAAATGGAGGAAAGAGTTTTTTTTTCCAAAAATACATCCCCAAGGAGTCCACAGACACCATTTTTCAGTATTAAGCATGGCATCAGTTCGTCACTAAAGATCATAGAGAGAAAATTGATGAGTTAGTCTTTTCACAACTGTCTAAGTCTTAGTGTGGTCTTGTCTAGCTGACTCAAGCCATTTTTATCTGACAGCGGTATATTTGGAAAATTTATCATTCTTGTAAACATGATGTAATGTGAAATTCCAAGTGTCATTAGTGGAATGAAAAGAGTCATATGTAATGCGAAGAGTTATGCAATGAATTTGAAGAGTAATGAGGGTAGTCAAAGAGTCACAAAGGGGAATGTCAAGGGTTACCCCACCCTTTGTTATAAATAGAACCTCATAACTCATAGTAAGGGCCTTTGGGAGCCAATCTTTTGCTTGGAATTGCTTAGAGAGGCCTTGGAGAGTATTGTGATGAGCCTTGGATTCTCCATAATACAAAGTGAGTACATCTCTTTGGAGGAGCAGGTAGTGTTGACTGTAACATTCCACTATTGGGGCTAGTGGCTTTCATGGTTGTATGTATGGATGGAACTTTCACTTTATATAATACAACAAAGCCAACACATTTCATGCATGTGTTGTTATTGTAGTTCGACTATTCTAGTTACTTTAACAATGTATATAATTTTAACTTATGCATTTATGTATGGAATATTCCGTATGTGATTGTATGAATCTTATTGAGACGTGTTGTTGGTTTAACTCATCAGTTTGGATTATCAAGTATTCTTCTTTCCAGTTTGTGATGTCATGTAGCTCATGTGTTCCTTGCAGGTTGAGTACTATTACAGGCTTGTAAGGGGCACACTTCCTTTCCCCCTCCTTATGTTAGAACCTTCCCATGCATCTCTCTTGACTCACTACAAGGTCACAAACTTGCTTTTGACAATGATATCTTTCTTATCTCTACGCACTATTGCGGTTAAAGCATAACTTTACTGCCCACTGCTAGGACTCCTAATCCAAAAGGTCTGAGGTCTAGTTGGGACTTCTTATCGGGGATATCCCCTTACATGTTAGTGGGTCCAACAACATCAACATAACCCAAGTTGTTTCAGGGCTCTAGAGAATTTTTTCCAACCCACAGCCACAGGAAACCTAAGAACTAATCAAAAAAAACAAATGGGGAACCGACTACACCATGGCTATCTAGGAAATGGTAAGGGGAGGATGAAACCATTATCAATTGAAGTAAATCTCCATTGTAATGACAACATCTAAGCAAGGAACCACATGCATATACGATGCATCTAAAAAGCAACAAGGAAACCACACATGCAACCTATTACCTGCAAAGTAATCTTGTTTTAGTTGTTGATCCAACTATCTCATTGGGCTCCATTGCTTTCCTTTGCTTTCTTTCTCCAATCCAAGTAATTGCTATAATTCTCCATGGATGTTCCAAGAATTCTCTAAGTGTGCAAGGTTATGTGAGAATAAAAGTATGGAAAGAGAGAACCAAAATTGAACTAACATTAGGCAAATTTTTAGGTCTAAAATGGGCCTCCTAAGAAAAATGTACAACCAAGATAAACTTTATAAGAACCAGTAATATTCACGATTATGATGTCAACTATGGGGGGTTATTCATCGTGTTTGGAGTAAAAAAGTAAAAAGATTAAAAATTAATAAAATAATAAAACTACTTTTTTCAGCTCGTATTTTTAACTTATCTTCCTAATGGTTTACTCAAATTTCGAAGCGGAGTACTTGTTGGATGCAAAATTTAATTCCTCATCCAAGGAATACCCATGTTGCATACTTTTGATGGACCCTACTACACGAAAAATTAGAAATACATGCAAAAACATGTTTACAATCATGTTCTTTTATGTATTTTTCATTTTTCGTGTAGCAGCGTCCATTGAAAGTGTGCAACATGGGTACTCCTTGGATGAGGAATCAAACTTTTCATCCAACAAGTGTTTCCACTCGAAATTTGACTAAACCCATAAGGAGATAAGTTGAAATACGAGTTGAAAAAATAGTTTTTTCTTTTTTCCCTCTAAAATTTGATGATGTAATCTAATATTATTTTATTATTTCCACTATTATTTTATAACTTCCTTAGGAGGCCTATTTTAGACCTCAAAACTCCCCTAATGAAAAGTTGTAATGACCAAAATTTGTGCAACAATTGTAATGCCCAAAAGTTGTCTAAAGCTAGCAATTGTTTCCTTGATGCCTTTTCATCATTCATGTCTCCTTTTTGTCAATTTTCCTCTAATTTCTCTTGCATGAAAATTTATGTCTCTTCACATTTCTTTTCTCCTATATTCCTTTATTTTCATAATTAAAATCCAATTATTTCCTCTTTTCCTTTGCCAATGTCTTTGCCAACTTCCATAACCATTAATTAGCCACACGTGATTCCCACTAAAGTGTTTTCCCAACATTCAACTTGAAATATGTGTCCCATGACCTTGGTATTATTTTATTTACATGGAAAATCAACCAAGGGTTGTTACAAACCACAAGTTCATCCACCCAGGCTTCTCTCCATCGTTGCTTCCACCAGACTGAAGATGGGTACCAAGCATTTCGTTGCTAGTGAATATTTCTGGTGCACCATTTAAGTGGTGGTGGGAGTCACCAAAAAAGGAGAAAACAGAAAATAGAAGACAATAACAAACTACATTCAACCCATAAACACTAACACAATTGCAAAACCCCAAATACTCCTACCCTGATAGTGGAAACAACACAGATAACATTATCATCGACAATGCTGCCACAACCAATGTTGTTACTATGCAGTGATAGTACCATGCACTTACAGTGTCACACATTGACAATTTCATTCACCAACAAAAGCTCTGCCACTATTGTAAACAAAATTCGCCACTGCAAAAAATTAATTGCTCATACTAACAACAACTTAAATCATCAACACACTCCCCTTCACAAAATCGTACCCAACACATTATAATTCTCTCAACTATGCAACAAAAATATCTAACTAACGACATCCACCTACAACCAACTAAAAATAGCATATAACATTTCCCAAACTGGTATACATCAAAATGTGTTGTCAAATAATACAGAAAGTTGGAATTAACTCATAGCGTTGTTGTTATTTAAACCAAGAAACTAGAAAATTGACATAAAACCCTAGCTACAACAAATACATTAGCAACAAATTCAACCCATCATATTACATTCCCACGATTGTTGTCAGTAAAAACATGACATAAAACTACTGTAAATATATAAACTGGGGAACAAACTAAACCAATGGATTACACTTCCCATAACAAATTTGTTGTACATAAAACTATACAACAAATTACTCTACCAACTATTGCAGTGCATGGAAAGTTTTTGTAAATACAACTACATTATTGCATATAACACATGAATGAAAAATAAACTATTTAAACAAACATAACTATTAAACACACCGAGAAAGTTGTTGCAATCAAAAAAATAACACAAGAACCTGGGTTCTTTTCACATTACATAGCCATAATTTACACAAATAGGCCTCCCTGCCATGGTAGCAGAGAGGCTTCATTTCCTTCATACTCTCCCTACACAACCACCAAAAACACTATGAAACACTCTATATTCCAAAAAGAAAAGACAACCTTGAATCCTTATGTTCTCCTCCAAACCCCTACCCCTAAAGGGAATATTTTATCTTTAATCAAAATATCTCATGTAGTATACCTAGGGGGGTAGTATGAGGTACAAAGGGAGGTACCCAAGGGAATAATGTAATAATGGGATGGGCCATAGTTAATAAATAAAGTGGTTAACCCGCATCACGTAAGGGACCAGAATTAGTTAGCAATAATGTGATAAGCCCATGGTATTAGATATATGGTATTAAGAGACCCATGGTAATGACCCATGGTATTGTATGTATGAAGCCTATATAGAGGCTAGAGACTCCCCATTGAGAGATGTCAAGGAATATTGTATGGACAAGCATATGACTTGTGGAGTGTTCTCATTCCGTAAGGAGTGATTGTATGGTGTTACCCTACCTCAAGGGGTTGATCAATAAAGAAGCATTTATCTATTTGGTGTTTGTAATTCTCCTAAGATTATTTACAGTTATTGAGTATATTTACATCATTTCATATATTTTTCAAGTCATATCTATTACAAGTGGTATCAGAGCACTTTCTTGGGCAAGATAATAATATATTATATATATATATATATATATATATATATATATATATATATAGATATATATATTGCAGGATTTTTTTGGCGCGACGAGTTTGCAGATTAGATCTGAAGCTTATGGTGCAAAACTTGCAGAAAAAATTGTAGATCTGGATGCTTTGCAAACAATACCCAAATTAAAAAAAAACTGGCTAAATCAGAGTCTGAATGAGGGAGATATCGTTGATTTAAAAATCAGTTATGTTGCAGAAAGTTTTTGATGATAATTTCGGGACAGTGGATCTCCAGTTAATTTTTGTCATTTTTGTTGAGAATTTTTAAAAACTAATTACAGATTTGATATCCTCTTGAAAAATTACCCAATTTCAAAACAAAAAAATTAGTCGAATCGGAACCTAGATGAGGGAGATATCGTATATTTAAAATAAGCTCCCTTTTCAGAATTTTTTGGTGATGATGGGACAGTTGCAGTGCAAATCCTAAATTCTAAAGTGCCTAGATCGAGATTTCTATCACATGGGAAGATGTAGAATGATCGTTCCATTTTAAAAAACAGGTCATAATAAAGATTCTGAGCAATATTGACCAAACTATGGCCATTTTAAATTTTCGCCAAGTAAGTGATTTTTTCAAAACCCTCTTCATGGCTTCTAGCGAGATGCTTTTTATGGGAAAATACGATGGCCCTACTATTGAAGAACTCATAGGAAATGTAAAGTTTATATATGGGAAAAATTGAAAAGGTTTCGTATGGCTTAGTTTGGAGGATGAGACTACTATATGGTGGAGATCACTTGATAGTAAGAAGTAGTACAAAATTTCAGATGAAGAATTTGAAAATTTTATGTTAGACAAATGGTCTCATGCTGGAAACCAAGATAATGAGAAACAAGTGGGGTTATTTTCTACTAGTTTCTCCTTATTACAGGTTCATGGATATATTTAGAAGGAGAAAATCATTATGTCTATAAACCTTAGTTACAACAAAAATCTTATAAATGTTAATTTGGCAAAAAAATTGCAAGTTCCAGCAAAACACATGGAAAACACACAGGTTGATAATGATGATGTTCAAGTTTATAAAGATTTGAAGATTTATATCGATAAGTATGTATTGCATTCTTATTGCTATGCTTCAGATATGGATAATGTGGATGTTGGTTTGGGATACCCTTGGATGGAATCTGTTGGTACTATCAATATTAATGTGCAGAAGAAATTCTTGAAACTCTGGTATAAAAAGAAGCAAATTACATTATAGGATATTTCCATCAATAAACAGGTAGAGTCCAAGTGAAATAGACCTGACCTACAAATATATGAAATGATGCAGATACACCCTATAATTGTAAATAATCTCAAGAGAATTATAAACACAAAATATAGAAATGTTTCTTTATCGATCAAACCCTTGAGGTACGGTAACACCATACAATCACATCCTAAGGAAGAAGAATGCTCCACAAGCCATATGCTTGTCCATAATTGAATATTCGTTGACCTCTCTCAATGGGGAGTCTCTAGCCTTTATATAGGCTTCATACATACAATACCATGGGTCTCCCAATACCATATATCCAATACCATGGACTTATCACATCATTAGTAACTACTTGTAGTCCCTTACATGATGCAGGTTAACCACTTGATTTATTAATCATGGTTGATCCCATTATTACATTATTCTCTTCGGTACCTCCCTCTGTACCCCATACTATCCCCCTAGGTATACTACAAAGCATAAGGAAAAAATATACTCTCTTTTTAAAACATTCAAACAAAATCACAAGGATTTTACTCCGGCTAATATTGCTTTGAAAAGGTAAATTGTAATAATAAGGATATCACACATTTTAATCCTAAAAATTAATAATAACAACATCCCAAATTTTAGCCATTCAACATGTTTGAGGTATCTAATAAATGTGGGTGTATATAAGAAAAGAAAAATCTATTCATCAACATTTCCAAGGTATCTAATAAATGTGGGTGTAGACAAGAAAAGAAAAATCTATTTGTCAACATTTCCAATAAATATAATTGACTTTTAAAAAGTTCAATTTCCTATAATTTATTATAATGTTTTGTAAAATAAAATAATTATGGAAAATATATTGTGAATAAAACAATTTTATAGAAATGAAATTAAATGAAAAATTTTATTGGTCGAAATACTTAAAAAATACTAAGTATTTGTAATCAGAAATAATATGTAAAATTATATATGTAAAATTTTATTTATTTATTTATTTTTAAAGCATAAAAAACCAATTAACATATGATAAATGCTTGGTCATTAAAAATAAAAATTAGTGATAAAACCACATTATTGAATTATGTATATTTATGTGACAAAACATGCCATGCATATTTCATGTGTCAATATGTATAAAGTAATGATAAAGAACATAATAGGTGTTTTGTGTTTTTGCAAAATTTACAAATAAAATCATAGCAAAATCACATATGTATTTGAGACTACTTATTCTTTGTGCAAGTTCTTCTTAATAAAAAATATGGTCATTGAACTCATTTCAAATCAAAATTTAATCAAAAAATAATAAAGTTAACGATAAAATCCCAATGTTGATTTACAATTAGATTTATGCTATTAGAAAGTTTCAGGTTCATACCAAAATTTAATTAAAAATAATTGAATTCAGTTGGATTTACACTGTTAGAAATTAGCAAAGTGTAAATGAAATTTTACATCAAGTGTGAGAGTGAAGATGAAAATTTAATTAAAAAATTTGTGTTCTAGCCATTCAAGAACATGGATGATCAAATACGACTGTTGATTTGAAACTATTTTTTACGCTGTTAGAAAAATGGGAGGGAATAAGGGACACTTTACTTCAAGCTTGATTCACAATGTAGTAGTGATAATATAACACACCTTGAACATTAAATATATCCTATCGATTGCAGAGGGGGGTATTTGGAATTCAAGCTACAAAACTTACTATGGATAAGTAGAGCTACAATTTCATAGTCCATAAGTAATATAACATCCTGCAAAAAAGTTAAAACCATTAGTCATTTAACACTATATGAAGAGTTGTAAATCTTGTTATGAAGTAGAGTTGTAGAAAAGTGTATAAAATAAAAATATAGAGATTAAGGTATCTCAAGTCATATAATTATCGAACAAAAAAGAAACTATAGATTAGTCATCTGACCATCTTGTAGAAAGACAGAGGCATCCAACAAAAAAGAAAAATATGGAGAATTCATCCAAGAATCCCACATAAGGAGAGATATAGAGAACTAGTAAGTAAATCCTATTTTTATGCTTTATGTGCTTTGTCTTTTTGTTTGCGGAGCATTTAGTTTCAATGTGATTCAAGTTGAATCATATTTTCCTAGTTTTTGGGGGCTTTGTTTTTCCTCTCTTTACATGCATCAATTTATTTCTGTGTTTCAAGTTACATGCATTTGGTTAACTTAACATTATTCTTTCATAAAGTATGAAGCAACAACTTAGTTAATAGTAATATAATAGTGTAAAATATGAGCCACTAACTCAGTTACCAATAATACAATATAGTTGTATTGTAAGTGACAACACTAGTAATCCATGGGTTAGAAGAAGTGTATTAGACTCTCTACCTTGATATGTATATCTTATGATTATTGTATATCTTGTGCTCTTCCCTATATATTATGATTGTTGTATGTTAGAAATCCATGTCTTCTTACCTTATTACATACATTACGAGTTCTTCAACTCTCATCTTTTGAGTGAAATGCCTCACAAAATTTCATTTCAAACTATTACCTAAAATTGACAACTTTATTTCCACAATTGCATTAGACTTAGTAATATTTTTCTGAGCATGAGACTTCGTGACACAAGTATATAGATATTAATACATGCACATACATGTTTGCGTTAATGGGATTAATAAATCTTGTGACTAGAAATTAAAAGCTTATGTCATAAGTATAAATTCCTCTCTAATTCTTTCAAAGTAAAAACATGATAATTAAATTTGAACATACTATCTTCCTTCACACATGGAATTATGCTATTCCACCAAAAATGTAAGGGAAAAAGGAAAGATTTCCACCAAATGAGGGAGAATAAATTTTCATATAAAGACCATTCGAAATAGTTTGCGTGGACTATATCAAATTTAATAAATTATTCCAATTAAATAATTAATGTGAGTTTAAACCCAATTATCTACTTTGGGTTGTCTAAAGCCAAACATATAATCGAATCAAGTGAAAAAGAAACAAATTTGAAATACAAGATGAAATTTTTTTTGTTGGACCCAGAAGAGAGTCTCGAAAAAATAGATTAGTTATTCACTACCATTGGTTCCCATCACCTTGAAAATATGCAAAAAGTTAATAATAATGTAACATCAAATGTATATCCAATATTCTTTTAGTATCTCAGAATCCCCAAAAGAATTAGAGATTTCATAACATTTATTTTAGCTCTACACATGACCAAACAAAAGTATTTAAATGAAAAATGACAATAACTTGAAACTATTACATGAGATTATTAAATTTTATCCATAATTGTGTTATATTACTTCATATATGTTTTAAAAAAAATTAGTTAAATTCCAAAGAAGTTAAATAATCATTTATTAGCACTTATTAATTTTTCTTTGTATCCCAAAGGAACCTAGCAACCTGCCTGACACATAGCCACTATTAAATCTATGGGGGTCTACGGTTTGTCCTTCTCTTTGTAAATAGAGTCATAAAAGGGGGGATTGAACCTTAGATCTCTCACTTTTCATAAAATTCTCATTACTTCGATCACCAATTGAGTTCCCCCCCGGGACTCAAAACTTGTTAATTTATTCATCACAATTTTATTATTTATCATTTACAACCAAGTGTAAATACCTGGTTAGCTTTCCAAACATTTTTATAAATTAAATATTTCCTTTTAGTGCCATCTTGGGTAGACTAGTGGAACTTACCCTCTTATCTTCGCACATGCTTTACCTCTGCACATGCTTTAACTCCACACATACTTTACTTCTGCATAGACTTTAGCTTCATATAGGATTTTCTTCCATAAATATTTTAGCTCAACACATGTTATTCTTCCAATTAAATAATTAATGTGAGTTAAAATCATTTGGATAGTTTGGGAACTATATTTGTCTTCCATGCATCTAGGTAGCTCCATATCTCTCCACGTAACCCAATTGAAGTTATGGCATTCCAAAAATTAGAACTAAAACTTTTTTGAAGCATAGTTTCTTACATGTCATATACTTTGTACATTTAAAGTTCATGTGAAACACTTTTATTATAGGACTTTCATATTAAAAAAAAACATATATCTACTCAATTTTTTGATTGTTTCTAGCTCTTCTCTGTTTTTAATTATTTTGTAAGTTATTGTTTCACTCTTTTCAATCTATTTTAGTTCATCTGTTTTTATAGACTTCTAGTGTTAGTTTACAATAAATATGATTTTTCTTTTTTCTTTTCATTTTTTGTTTTTATTCTATCTTGTCGAATATCTACTTTGAATAAATGTAAAAATGGAAACAATATCAAGAAAGATCTTAACTAAAAAACATGGTGTCCAAATTAGTTAGTTATCTAAATGCAAGAAATAATATACTTCATATTTTTCTAGATATCGTTCATTTGTATACATGATATGCATTGAAATATCATTATTTTTTTCCTTATAGCTAGTTGTCTATGCAATAACATGATTCATTGATAATAAGTGCAACATGGATTAAGAAAATATAATCTAAGAAAAAAACATACTTGACTAAGGTCATATGTTGTATTGAACCCTATGTTTCATATTAAAGTTGGTTATGTAATTTTTTGTGATTACTAAGCTCATTATGGTTGTATGATGTGGCTCATATTCTTTTATATCATTAGAAATACTCATATTACATAAAAATAATTATTTTGACTTATCATTGTTTAACAAATTTTTACAACTTATAAATTATGTTTAGTACTCCATGCTTTTCATCCATACGTTATGTTTCTTTTTCCATCTTTTTAGGTGCATGAACTCTCTCAATAAAGTTTTAGCCAGCTCATTCTATTATGTTGTCTTTGCTTGCACCTGTAATCTTTTACATGTCTTACTCTTCTACCAACTTTTTAAATTCTTTGATCATGGAATTTATTTTTTATCACTAAAAATAGAAACAATGGACTGGTGCACACTCTGCATTCAAAATTTAAATGCTAATTAGACAAACATAATCAAATGCAAAATATGCTCAAAATTATTTCAATTTCAACAAACAGGTACAAGAGCTTCTCTTAATTTTCTACTTTATTTTTGTAGTTGAATTATTTTATTTCTTCATATAATATTTGAATTATTGGGTTAGATTCAAAAGAAGATAAATAAATGATTTATTATCTCTTCTTAATTTTTTCATCACAAATTTATTATTTAACATTTATAGCCAAGTCTAAATATGCTGACCTCTTTTCCAACACGATTATAAACAAATATTTGATTTCTGATCCCGCCTTGTCTAGAGTAGTGCAAGTTACCCTTTTACCTTCTCACATGCTTTACCTTTGCACATGCTTTACCTTTGCAAATGTCTTACTTCTGCATGGACTTTAGCTCCACACGTGCCTTGCTTCTGCACATTCTTTAACTTTGCACATGCCTTATTCCACACATTCCTTACTTCCACTAGTTTTAGACTTAGTAAAATTTTTCAAACAGGGAAACTTATCACTAAGGCCTATAAACATTAATATATGAAAATATATATTTTCGTTAATGGAATTAATAGACATTTTTTCCATAAATTAAAATTTTAATATCTTGTAAGTATAAATTTCTCTTTAATCTACCAATTAAAAAGAAAAATTACAATTAGACATAGTACCTTATTTCATGAATAGAATAAATCTAGCCCACCAAAAATATATGGGGAAAGGGAAGATTTCCACCCAATGAGTTAGAGTGTCATTATTCACTTTATTCTTAATTTTGATATAAATAGCATTGAAAATATTTAGGAGTGGAATATATCAAATTTAATAAATTCATCCAATCAATGTATTAATATGAATTTAAATCTAATTTACTATTTTAGCCTCTATATTTGTCTTGTGTGGATCAAAGTAGCTTCATTTCCTTCACATAACTCGAAAGTGAAGTGACTAGAAAAGATCACATAACCATGATATTTTTTAATTCCTTAAAATATCCACAATATGCATTAATTTCTCCCAATTTATTAGGTGTAAGACCAAATCAAGTAAAATAAAACATGAAATATTTTGACTTTCCATCATTTTGGACTATTACGAGAGTCAAATGATACTTTCCCTTTTACCTATGCACAAACTTTAGCTCTACACATGCCTTGTTTCTGCAAAGTCTTTAACTATGCTCATGCATTACCTTTGCACATGCATTACCTTTGCACATGCCTTACTTCCACTAGTTTTAGACTTACTAATATTTTTCAAGCACACATACTTGTCAAACAAGCTTATAGACATTAATATATCCATATACATATTTCTTTTAATGGAATTAATATATGTTTCTCTCAAAAATTAAAAGTTTATATTGTAAGTATAAATTCCTATCCAATTCTTACCAAGTAAAAACATGAAAATCACATTTTCACATAGTATCTTCTTTCACACATGAAATAACTCTAGTCCACCAAAACTATAAGGGAAAAAGGAAAGATCTCCACCAAATGAGTGGAATATATCAAATTTAATAAATTCTTCCAATAAATAACAGGGTGAGTTTAAATGTAATTTAGTACTTCCGTGTCTATGTTTGTCCTTCATCTATCGCAATAGATTCATTTCTCTCGACATAACCAAAAAAGAAATTCTATGACTTGAGAAACCATATAATCATGATATTTATTAATTCCTTAACATGTCCATAATATGGCTTAACTTCTCCCAATATATTAGGTGTAAAACCAAAACAAGTAAAATAAAACATAAATATTATATCTTCTTCATGCTTTTGGAATATTGTAGAAGGATTCAAATAATCGTCATTAGAGGAAAATTTAGCCTAAAATTGCCCATGAAATTTACACGTAGCTTCCATGTCATTATATGTAAACCAATAAAAATCCTTTAAATTTAAAAAGAGGTACATGTAAATATTTTGGAGGGAAAAGAAAAAAAACTATTTTTCTTTAATTGTATTTTTGGCTTATCTCTGTATAGGTTTACTCAAATTTCAAGTGTAGACAGTCATTAGATGCATAATTATATTTCACATCCAATGAGTACCCATCATGCATATTTTTTAAAAGACCAAAATTGATAATAAAAAAATGAAGATACATTTAAAAAGTCTATTTAACACGTTTTTTTAATGTATCTTCAATTTTTATCAATGTAGGTCTTCTCCAAAGTATGCATGATGGCTATTTGTTGGATGTGGAATTTAATTTTGCATCGCACGAGTGTCTACACTTGAAATTTGAGTAAACCCATAAGGAGATAAGCCCAAAATACAGTTAAAAAAAAAAAAAAAAAAAAAAATTCTTATTTTCCCTCCAAAGTTTATAACTCTTATTTTCTTATTTTAACTATTATTTTACTATTTTTCCTTCGGAGGTGAGTTTTAAGTAAAAATTTCCTCTAATGTACCCTTTTACCTTCACACATGCTTTAACTCCACACATACTTTACCTCTGTACAGACTTTAGCTTCACAAATTCCTTGCTTCCATATAATCATTAACTCTACACATGCCTTACCTCCGAATATCCTTCTCCCACACAACACTTCCCCTTCCACATGTTCCTCCTTCTACACATGCACTACCCCATACAATTACTTTCCCGCACTTGTCCTTTAACACACAACTTCCTACTCAATATTATTAATTACATATATGCCACCTATTGTAGTTACAATGATTTTGTGATATAATATTTATATCAATTCATTTAATCCCCCTATCACTTATGGTATTCATATCGAGGATATTAATAGAGAAGATATGTAGAAAATTGTGCAACAACAAATGTAAAAATAGAAATTACTGAAAATAGTAGTTTGGCTAGTGTGGAATTTTGGCCACCTTGGGTGAGAGGTGAAACTGCTAAAATTAGCATCTTCTAAAAATAACATTTCTGGGCCCTTCCTATTTATAGCAGTCCCTAGTCTATCTATAGGAAGTAAATTCAAATTTGATCTTACCCACAATTTGAAAATTAATTAATTAATTCTCCATGAGTTAATTAGTTAAGGAAAATCAAACTTGAAGTCTTTGTGAGAACATGCAATAATTTCTCCACTAATTGGGGAATGTGTCCTTGATTTGCTCCACTGATTGAGGAATTACGGATGAGTTCTAGATTGAGAGGATTAGTTGACTTATTTTAACTTAGTCAAGTTCAGCTAGATTAATTTAACAAGTTGTTAAATTAATGAGATATAGTTTGTTGATGCTTGCATGCATGTGACAACTATTATTTTCAGATAACCAAGTATTCTCTCATGGATAACTAATGCATGGCAGTTCAGACAGAGGCCCAGTTGAGATCAAATGTTGGGATAGTGTTCTGTCAGTTGCTAGGATATTTCTAGTAAGCATTCCTTGCATGCAAGAGGAACTTGAGTCCTCAAGTATTGCGTAGTTGGACCTGAGGTTAACAGCATGTATGATCAGGCCAATTTACATGTTTTCTGTAATTAGACCCCAATCAAAACTGTGCAAGGAAATACGAGCTTGGAGGACTTGTGTATCCTATATATACAGACCTAGGTAGTCCATGAGCTACATCTTCTGATTACAGTGAAAGCATGATAGCTATTGAGCTTATTCTTTTTGTATATTGTTGAGGATCTCCACTTGATTGATAATACAATGTTGGGATTTTATGCTAGTGCTTTCTCAAGTGATATATTCCATGTTATGTGTGATTGATTCCTTCTTATCAGTTATATGTGTTCATGCTTGATGTTTCTCATGGTTGATTAGCTTCCACAAAGTTTATGGTAGATGTAGATCTAGTATTATGCTTTACTACATTGCATATATCAATTTGATCTACAGGTGAAATTTCTACATGATATCAGTTAGCTAGCTTCTTTGTAGAGAAAATTGTACATCGTATCAGAGCATAGGTGGTCAAGGAAGAATAGTATACAAGAAGGAATTCGAATTTTATTATTGGGATATAGATCTCAAGTTCTTATCACATCTATTTCACCAATGGCGTTCTATGGTTTGAGGTTTGAGTATGCCCTTGATGGAAGCTCAAATTATATAGCTTGGAAGGATTGCATGGAGGCAGTATTGGAAGATAATGGCCTTAAGGACTTCATTGATACAGAAGTCCATAAGCCTAATGATGCTACTCAATTGGCGGAATGGAAGAAGTGTGTGGCTAGACCTAGGAGAATTCTCTTTGAGGGAGTGTAAGATCACATTGTCTCGAGCCTCCATGGGAAGGAAACTCTATTTGCAATGTGGAAAACATTGAAATATTTATATCAGAATAGCAGTGATCAGAGGAAGCTGGCACTGAAGGCAAAACTTTGAAAGATCAAGTGTGAAAAGGATGAGACAATCTCTATGTATCTGACCAAGCTCATCACATGCAGGGATGAGCTTGCAAGTGTAGGGGTCATGACAACTGATGATGATATGGTGAGTCTAACACTCCTACGCCTTCCTAAGAGCTAGCATAGCTACTACGACTCGGTTAATGGAAGGGAGAAAATACCAGATTGGGAATTACTATGGTCAAATTTGATGCAGGAGGAGATCAGACGGAGCACCAGAGACAGTTCTTCATCCATGGAGGATGAGGAGAACTGTGTCTTAGCAGGTAAGGCAAAAAAAGGGGAAGGAGAATGTCTCTCTTTCTGAATCTAGTTCTTCCAATGGTGGGAAGAAGGTTGACAAATTGAAAGTGTGATGCTTTTGTTGTCATGAGGTGGGCCATTATGCTGCAAATTTTCCACAGAGGAAATCCAAGAAGGGATCTGGGGAAGGATCTAAAGGTGAGGCACTTGCTTCACAGTTCAAGTTGGATTTCACACTCTTCGCATGCATGGTTTCATCCATGGTGGGAAGTGGTTGGTTTCTTGACAGTGGAGCTTCTTTCCACATGATCGACGACAAGTGTTTGTTTAGTACTTTGGACGAGAAAGATCTAGAGATACTCATAGTGATGGGTAATGATGAAAAGTATAGTGTCTCAGATGTAGGCACGATTATTTTTCAGAGAGATCATGGACCTCACCTTACCTTGACCAATGTCAAGTATGTATGAGGACTGAAGAGAAACTTGGTGTCAATCGCGATGCCAGAAGACAGAGGCTATGATGTAGTCTTCAGTAAGGGAAAGGTTTTCCTTAGACACATCATCACTAGATAGGTGAAGCAGATTGGTTCACAGGTCAAGAACCTATATGCTCTTGAGGTTCAAGATGCATGCAAAGCCTTGAGCAGCAAGGCAACTAATGGAGACTTGGTGGTTGAGAGGGAGGGTATGTTACCTCTCAACATGCAGCGCTAGAAGAAGTCTCAGACAATTGTGGAGGAGCCACAATTGCTGCAGCAACTTTAGGAGGTTGTGGAGAAACCACAACAGGGGAATCTGAGTGGAGATCAAGTAGAGACATATACTCATGCAAAGACCTCTAGTAGGGGGAAACTTCAAGCCAGGTGGGCAGAGGGATCACATGCAGCCATAACTCTAGGTAGGAGGTGGGGCAATATAGAATGATCGTCCCAAGGAGAAGGGGTAGGATCCTTGATGTACCTAACCTCTTGGATGAGACCTTCTTATAGGAGCCCCGATGTGGAGTAGCAGGAACTGACTGATTGGGTAGAGACAGATGTGGATGGAGCAACAGAGAGAGCTACAATGCATGGAATCCCAGGACAGTGTAGAGCATGTCAGCTGCAACAATGCGAGAGGCACAAGTGTGTTGCACAATGCAAGGTAGCACAAAGAAAGGTGCAACGATGCGAGATGCATGGAGATGTTTTAGTAGTGCAGAGGTGAGAGAGGGAGCACTTGTCAGCAACAAGTAGAGCTTCAGCGTCAATGTATGTTTCTAGCCCAACAGAGTGGTCAGTTGGGAGTTTCTTTTTTGTTCAGAGTGTTGCTGGAGAAATCGCACTTGGTAGATGTGTTGCATGCAGAACATTTCAGAATTATAGGGTCGAGTTCGAGAGGAAGCCTTTCTCGTTGAGAGGGAGTGTTGAAAAGTGTGCAACAAGAAATGTAAAAATAGAAATTGCTAAAAATAGCAGTTTGGCTAGTGTGGAATTTTGGCCACCTTGGGTGAGAGGTGAAACTACTAAAAATAACATCTTCTAAAAATAGCATTTTTTTGTCCCTTCCTATTTATAGCAGTCCCTGGTCTATCTATAGGAAGTAAATTTGAATTTGGTCTTACCAGTAGTTTTAAAATTAATTAATTAATTCTCCATGAGTTAATTAGTTAAGAAAAATCAAACTTGAAATCTTTGTGAGAACATGCAATAATTTCTCCACTAATTGGGGAATGTGTCCTTGATTTGCTCCACTGATTCAGGAATTAAGGATGAGTTCTATGTTGAGAGGATCAGTTGACTTAGTTTAACTTAGTCGAGTTCAGTTAGATTAATTGAACAAGTTGTTAAATTAATGAGATATAGTTTGTTGATGCTTACATGCATGTGACATCTATTATTTTCAGATAACTAAGTATTCTCTTGTGGATAACTAATGCATGGTAGTTCAGACAGAGACCCAATTGAGATCAAATGGTGGGACAGTGTTTTGTCAGTTTCTAGGATATTTCTAGTAAGTATTCCTTGCATGCAGGAGGAACTTGAGTCCTCAAGTATTACGTAGTTGTACCTGAAGTTGACAGTAGGTATGATCAGGCCAATTTACATGTGTTTTGTAATTGGACCCTAATCAAAACAGCGCAAGGAAATAGGAGCTAGAAGGACTTGTGCATCTTATATATAAAGGAATAGGTAGTCCATGAGATACATCTTCTGATTACAGAGAGAGAAGGGTAGCTATTGAGCTAATTCTTTTTGTATGTTGTTGAGGTCTCCACTTGATTGATAATACAATGTTGGGGTTTTATGCTGGTGCTTCCCCAATGATATATTATGTTTTATGTGTGATCAATTCCGTCTTATTAGTTGTATGTGTTCATGCTTTATGTTGCTCATGGTTGATTAGCTTCCGCAAAGTTTATGGTAGATACAGATCTAGTATTATGCTTTAGCACATTGCATATATCCGTTTTATCTACAGGTGAAATTTCTACATGATATCTGTGAGCTAGCTGATTTGTAGAGAAAATTCTACAAAATAAATAATAATAGTAATAATAATAATAATAATAATTTTTTTTTTACCTTTTCCCTTTGCACATATTTCTTCTAATTGGTAATCTTTCTTTTCTATCCTTATGTAGGCTCTTAGTTTCATTTCACCGAGAAATACCACTACGAAATTATAGTTTCACAAAGAAAGGGGGCAACAAGCTTTACTAGCATGTGGATTTTTGTAATCTACTCTCTTTAAAAAATTTGTATGGCTAAAAAACATAATCATTTCACTTGTATAGTGTCTTCATTTGAAATCATGACATTCAAAAACTAGAACTAAATTTTTCTTGAAGCATAGTTCCTTACATGTCATAAACTTAATACATTTAAAGCTCATGCGAGACACTTTTGTTAAAGGATTTTCATATGAAGCAAATGTATATCTATTCAATTTGTTGTTTCTTTATAGCTCTTCTATCTTGTTTACTATCTAGGAAATTATTATTTCACATTTTTCACTCTTCTTTTAGCTCCCCAATTTTTATAGTCTTCTAGTGTTACTTTAGTGTAAATATGGTTTTTCGTTTTCCTCTTTTTTTTTGTCTTTATTCTATATTCTCAAATACCTACTTGGAAGAAAAGTAAAAATAGGAATGATAGCAAGAAAAATAGTAACTAAAAATCATGGTGTTGAGTTTAGTTAGTTAGATAAATGCAACCAATCATATACTTCATGTTTTTATAGATTACATTGATTTGTATACATGTTATATATACAACACTCATCATGCCTTTCCTTATAGCTATTTGCCTATGCAATATGATGATTCATTGATAATAAATGAAACAAGGATTAAGAAAATATAATGTAAGTAAAAAAAAGCATACTCAGATAAGGTAATATGCAATACTTAACCCTTTGTTTCATATTAAAGTTGGTCATGTTACAATTTGTTTTTATTACGAAATTCGTTATGGTTTTATGGTATGGCTCATATTATTTATTAGCATGGTGTATGCCCATATCACATAAAAATAATGACATTGACTTCTAATTATTTAATGGTTTTGATACCTTATAAATATGTTTAGTAGTCTATGTTTTCATCCAAATTCTATGTTTTATTTTCTATGTTTTTAGGTGCGTGACTTTATAAAAAAAAAAATCTAGCTAGCTCATTGTATTATGTCATATTTTCTTCTGCAATGTAATGCAATGTCTTACTCTCATATCAAAGTTTTAAATCCTATAATTGGTTGAACAAATTGTAACATATCTTTTTTCCTCTTATTGAATTTCAAAACAAAATAAAAATCATGGTATAAATGAAGTGACTAATTGCTTTGTAGTTAGTACCCTTGTTACTATATTTCACCTTTTATTTGAAATTACATATAAAAAATAGTATAGTAAAAATGCTATGATAATTTACTTGAGATTAATTTTGAGAACAACTAAAATTTTAATTTCAATAGTTATGAAAGTATAGAGAACTAGAATTTGAAATTTTTAGCATAAATATTATTCTATATTATCTTTAACTGTACAAAATTTCACTATGTTAAACTTATTAAAAAATATTTATAACAAAATTATAACAAAAATAGTAAGATAACTCATTTGAATAAGCCATGATCATATTCCTTAAAGCCAAATGTTATGAAAAAAAACAACCAAATAACATAAAAATAAAGAGTCAAATTATAACCCCATACCTTTCGAAATCAAATTAAAAAAAAAAAAAAAATTAAAACTCGTTCGAAGGGTACCTCCATTTACAATGTAATAAATGCACTAAATAAGATGATATCTAAAACTAGATCTCATATATATATAGGAAATGATAACAATTACAATTAAAAGGTATAGGTAACTATTAAGTAGCCTATCTAATCCATAAGAATAACATTAATATACCAAATAAATGTAATAAATCAATATTTAGGTATTAATACTTCTCAAAAACAAAAACAAAAATATGTTTAAACATTTCTAATAATCAACATGGTCATAGAACTGAACAATAAAATAGATCATTGGAGTAAAGAGATATATCACAATTCTTTATCCAAATTAAATGAATCAACTAGTATAAAGTTGATATAAGATGCTAATACCTATACACATAACTATTTAACAATATTTTTCTTCACTAATTATGTTTCCATAATTTATCATCAAAATCTTAATAGTAAAAATAATTATATAGTTATAAAAAAATATTTTATAGAAGATTTCTCTAAATCTCTATAGTTTGATAATATAAGATGCTAGTAAGTCACTATTTTTACAAATATTTTTAAATTGAGACTAAAAATGAGCATAGGAAAAACATTTTAAGAGAAAATACTTTTCATTATCCACCTTCTTAGTATCACAAATATGAGAAATTATTTCATCCTAGTGTGTTTTGTAGGCCTTTAATACATTGTTTGACTATGGAGATTACATATTACTTCATAACAAGGTCATCGCCAATTGAGCTACACCTCGTGGGCAGCTCACTTGACCATTTTTACTAGTAGTCCTAGTTTGGAAAATTTCGGGTTAAAAACATTAGGAGCCATTTTGAGGCCTTAAATGAACACATTTTTTGGTATTAACCTTACTAATGACCTAACTTCCATAATATACATGCTGATACCTTTCCAACGGTGCAATAATCACCTCAATCAAAGCTTGTATGAGAAATCTATCCCTCCCATAAGTTTTTCTATCGAAATTGACCACAATAATTCAAGAGGATTCCACGAAAATCCCAATTAGTCATGGAAAAGGGGCTAGCCACATGATCACGATCGAGAATATTCTATAATATTCCATATTGTAGCTCTAATTACAAGTTGAAGGAGTCAAACCTAACCACTCGTAGGCTATCGAACTATGCTATAACCAAGCCACTAGGAGGAAAAGGGGTTCCCTTATTTCTCGGTACATTTATTTCCATAGATGAGAAGAGTAATCATGAGCAATAGCGAGAGAGAACATAGAAAGGATTTTTGCACTCTAGTATCCCATAGGCCACACACCTTACTTATTTGTACTTGAAGCCATTTTCTATTATGATAAAGAGAGAATAGTGGCCTCACCTTCCAACTGGGTTTTCACCTAAAAGGGTTTCCTACATTACATCTTATGCCAATTGTGGTTTGTGAGTTTTTACTTTTTTGTTCTCTATTTTTTGCATAGTTATAATTTACATGCATATGCAATAGACAATAATTTATAGAACCATAAATCTATTGAGAAATAAATCCCTGTAGTATATGTAACATCCCTCAGTAAACCTCGTGGAAAAATACATAGGCTTATAAACTTTTTACCAATTTTACTTAGAAGGTAATATTCCCAATCACTTATTCCATATTTTTTAATTGACCATTAGATGAAATCATCATCATTACATAAAGTAACTTAGAAATGGAATAGTAAGTCACATACCATAACAACCATTGTTGCAATATATTAACATAAATATCCTTGTTGTAATACTACATCATTATCATTGTTCATTTAATTAGGCTAGTTAATCACATGTTTAATGATCTAAGTGTTAATGGCATGCAAGGAAGAAACATCATTAGAATGACCTAAAAGGAAAACACATCATTGGATACTGATATAACCTTGAAACCCCGTATGAAAAAATTAATAAACTAATTTTA
Organism: Pinus taeda; assembly: GCA_000404065.3. Lineage (NCBI taxonomy): Eukaryota > Viridiplantae > Streptophyta > Pinopsida > Pinales > Pinaceae > Pinus > Pinus taeda. The sequence goes on along the minus strand of APFE030522125.1, from coordinate 301,958 downwards.
TTAAATGTCTCGTGAGGGTGCTCACCCCTCACTAAATGTTTGTAAGGGAGACAATCTCTTGACCATTTCCATAAAATATTATAAAGAAATATCATCTTAAATTCAGAATAACTAGCTAGAAGCTATTATATTAATCATGATATCATTTACCCCAAAGCTCCTTGAACATTATGTCTTTGTGGCTTGGTTGTTCCCTACAATACATTATCATGTGTTTCAAAATCCCTCGATCAACATGGACAATTATTTTATTTCCTACCATAATGTTAAACATAATCCATCCTTCACATAAGACACAATCATTTCCTGCAATTACTACAATCAACAGTTTTGACATCATGATTATAAAATATTTATCAAACCCAAATAATAAGTCTTGGCTAGTTGTGCCTTAAACATGTTTTCATGTGCACAATTAAAAACCATACAAAATATTCAGACATGCCTGTTTTACTATACATGCATTATTTAAAAGTGCATAATTACCAAAAACATGTCCATTTATCTTTACCCTTGTATGGTTACGACACATGTTAGTCCATCGTTAACTAACGTGCATAAATTAAAATACATAAAGGTTACCGAGGCATCCTCACTTATCCCTCATTTACATGTATCATGAGAAAGGGAAACAATTTCATTCTATGTATTCCTCCAATAACATGGTAATATTTAAAGGAACTTCCATGGTTATCACCTTCTCTACAAGAAGAGGGAAATCTTTTCCAAGTTAGACACCACACTAAGTATTATTTCTTGCACAAGGCACATTTGTTTCCAAAATAAAAACCACCACAACTACCATATTTTAAAAGAAACTAGCATATTAACTATGATCTTTATGCATGTAAATTCATATTATGTTTTAATAGAAATTATGTGTTAGACCCCTATACTACCAGTGTAACCCCTTATTATTATTAGTACAACCCCCTTATATTTTTGTACCCATGTAGTCCCCATACTATTATTATTGTGCCCCATAAAAGCCCATTATTGTTATTATTGTGCTCTTACATTATTATTGTTATGTCGGCTTTGATTATATTATGACCCCCTAGACTCCTATATATAGAAAGGAGGTCTTGTCATTTGTATCATCTAAGAATTGTTCATTTGTGTAATTTAAAGGAGGTTTCCCCCTAGAAGAGGCTTATTTCTAAGGCATTGATTTATCTTTTCTATATTTTTGTGAGTTGGTTTCATAACATTTGGTATCATAGCTTTGGATTTTAGGGTTCTGCTGCTCCAAATAGGTCATCATGGAATTTTCCCAATAACTTTTCTTCTATGATGTTTCAGAAGCTACAAAAAAAACTCATTTGAGCCAAAATCATTTTAAACTTTGGGTCCAAATCTCAGATCTTGTCACTATATATTTTCCGATATATGATCTGAGGAATTTAAGGTTTTTGGAGACTCCAAAATTACATTCCAAACAGGTGACCTGGGGAAAATCGTCATAACTGTCTCTCTGAGCATCAAATAGAAATTTCGTAAGAAGCCACAGAAAGAGGACGGACTAGTTTCCTATGTATATTATTCAGATCCGAAGGTCAAAACAGTGACACGTGGGGCTTCATACAAGTTCACTCTTTTGAAAAGGTATATAATTAGGTCATCTTGGGAGATTGTGCATAACTCTTTCTTGGAGAATCTAATTTCAATCAGACTGGTGGAATTAGAAAGAGGACACAGAGGGCTACTGCAGAGCACGATTTCAGAACTGGAAGATCTGAAATTATGTAGTTACAGTCGTTTCAAGATCGAGCTCCTAAAATCAAGAGAAGGCGATATGAGGAAGTTTGATGGCAAGGATCTGACAAATTGGATACTACAAATGGAGCAATATTTTGATCTACATGAGGTGCAAATATTACAAAAGGTACGTATTACATATTTATATTTAGAACCGGATCAATTTTTATGGCATAAAGGGCTTTGTTCTTGTAAACCACTTGTTACGTGGTCAATTTTCACGGAGGAAATGATACCACATTATGAGGATACAAAGATAAACACCTTCTTTAGCCAATTGATAAATCTCAAACAAAATTGTTCAATGGCAGAGCACATTGAGGACTTTCAAAAATTGAATATACGGGTAAATAATATTCCAAAGAAGGAAAGGATTGATGTCTTCATAGGTACTTTAAAAGAGAACATTCAACATGAGGTTCATCTTTGGGAATCTGATTCATTAGAGAAGGCATTCAGGTGGGCAAGAAAAATTGAAAGCGAAATTATGGAAACAAGGAATTCCACCCCTCGTGACTATAATTATGGAAGTGTTTTTTTCTCCTAGCCTTCCACAACCTACAAGGTTTACACCACAATAATTGGAAGAAAAAAGAGAAAAAGGGCTTTGTTACAATTGTGATAGCGAATGCACTAAAGGTCATAAGTGTGCTGAGAAGAAATTATTTTACATAGATTATGAAGAGGAGGAAGAAAAGGATCAAGAAACATCAAAAGAAGAGGATATACACCAGGAACCAACCCTAGAGAAAGAAGAAATGAATCTGACCATAAATTGTAAAGTATTGGCAATAATTACCACTCCTCAAACTCTTAAGGTAGAAGGACATGTCAAGAAGAAAAATGTTCAAGAAGTGGAAGATCACATCGATAAAGAAGAAATGAGTCCAACCATATCTTGTAATACATTGGCAGGAATTTCCGCTCCTCAAACTATCAAGATAGAAAGAAATTAAGAAGAAAAATGTTCAAGAAGTGAAACATCACATTGAGCATCAAGAAATGAATCCGACAATATCTTGTAAAGCATTGGAAAAAATTACCACTCCTCAAACTCTCAAGATAGAAGGACATATCAAGAAGAAAAAGGTTCAAGAAGTGAAAGATCACATCGAGCATCAACAACAAGTTATCCAACTTTTAAAGGATAGCATCACTCTGATGCAGAATCGAATGAAAGCACAAGAATATCAACATCACAGAGAAAGAAGTTTTGATGTAGGCGATTAGGTATTTTTACAGCTACATCTCAGGCAAGATATTTATGAGAAGGAAATGTTGGCAATACTACATGCACTTAAGAAATGGCGACCCTACCTAATGGGAAGACACTTCAAGGTAAAAACAGATGATAGCCTTAAATAATATTTAGAACAAAGATTATCTTTAGAAGAGAAGTAAAAATGGGTCACAAATATGTTGGGTTACAGCTTTGAAATCATCTATAAAAAAGGGAAGAAAAATGTTGTTGCAGATGCACTCTCAAGAAAGGATGAGGATGTGAAAGCATTATTTTGTATTATTTCTATTATCCAACCAGATTGGATAAACAAAGCAAGGGATGAATGGAAGAAGGATGAAGAAGTGTGGCCGCTCATTCGAAAGTTGTAGGATCCCAATTCAAACAATATTGCCAGAACATGAAGAGGAAGGAAAAATCATATTGGAACCTAGAGTAGTTACAGAAACAAGAACCTGACAACTACGAAATCGATTAATTTCAGAGTATCTCATCAAGTGGAATAACTTACCCGTTGAAGATTCCACATGAGAGGACAATAATTTTATACAGAAGCATTAAGAACTACTCAAGCGTTGAGGACAACACTTTTTCAAGGAGAGGGGCATGTTAGGTCCCTATAATACTCGTGTAACCCCTTATTGTTATTAGTATAACCCCCTTATTATATTGTTGTACCCATGTAGTCCCCATATTGTTAACATTGTGCCCCATAGAGGCCCATTATTGTTATTATTGTGCCCTTACATTATTATTGTTATGTCAACTTTGATTATATTATGAACCCTTAAACTCCTATATATAGAAAGGAGGTGTTGTCATTTGTATCATCTAAGAATTGTTCATTTGTGTAATGTAAAGGAGGTTGCCCCCTTGAAGAGGCTTATTTCTAAGGCGTTGATCTATCTTTTTTATATTTTTGTGAGCTGGTTTCATAACATTATCCTAACAACTATTATCCTTGTGCATATAAATACTTTTATTTATAACACAATATTTATTCTCTTGTCCATGCAAACACAGATTTCTTTCTTAATAAATCTAACACCATAACCATTACTTCTATGCATATAAACACATGTTCCCTTCCAAGAAGATTAACACATTAGCCAATATTTTATGTACATAAATGTATATTCTCTTCAAGAAGAAATAACATGATGTCTATTGTTTTGCAGATATTATTTTCCAAGAAACTTAGAAAAATAACTATGTGCGTATAAGCATGTGTTTTTTTCAAGAAACTATAAAAATAATCACATCTTCTTTGCAAGAAATATAATGCAATAGTTATTCTTTCCATGCATAAACCAAAATTAAACATGAATTCAACAACTTACAGATATATTCATAAACACAGAGATGCAACAAGAAAACATTTCATTTCATTAATAGAAAAATATCGAACTATGCTTCCAAACAGAATCGAAATAAGATAGCTCGGGCGATGATAGCTTATCTCTGAGAAGAGATGTGGAATCTACATGCCTCTAAACTGAGTTACAATGAGGCTAAAGGGCCATTTTATTATTTAACAATAAGAGAAAACCATAAACAACCAAAACCCTAACCCGAGGAGATGTAACACCAAGAGTTTATGGGCCCCGTTGGTGTTAGTTGGGTAGCCAACTTCCTAGGGTTGTAACTTGGTCATATTATCTTTATTTTACGTGTATGATACTTCGTTGGAAATATATCTCCAAGGACTACAGTGGCTAACATTATTGAAATAGAAATCATCAATAAATTTTGCCAAAAAAACATCATTTAGGGCCTCAAAATGACTCCGGAAGTTTAGGACCTGAAAACTTGCCAAAAATAGTAAATTGTGCTACAATTAAGGAAACTGAAAAACTAATAGAAACAATGGTGACGGTCCAAGTCGAATAGGTGGGTGGCCACCAATACCACTTGGACCATTCCTCCCCCCTTAGGAAGCAATGGTCCTCATTGCGTTGAGTTCCTCCATGAGATGAGGAAACTTCTGCTGAACTTGGTCCTTGGTGAGCCATTTTCCTTGGTGCAAGAGTTCGCCTACTTTGACAACTTGATATAGTTGTATGCTCTGTTAGCAACTTTTCTTGATTAGTGTGTCCATGATCTAATTAGTTGTGGCTTGTTCCATGCAATTTGGGTTGAGCTCTGTTGGTGTGAACTGTTTTGCAATGTCAAATGTGTCCAACAATGGTGGATAGTATGGCCAAAGGCCATCTACATTGAACACTAGGTACATACCAAGGAATGGTGGGATGCTGAGCTCGAAGGAATTGTCATCGACAAACTTGGTGATGGTGTATTTTCCATATCGAAGCGGGCAAAGCTTGCATTTGGGTCCAGCAAGATGCTCCTTCTACAAATGTGGTCAAACTTTGTCGCCCACTTGGAAGTTTTGTGGCACTCGATGTTGATCATGGCATTGCTTGTACTTAGCATTAGCTCTGTCCAATATATCATGGACATGTAGGCAGATGTGTTGAATGCACTCAATGAAGTTGTTAGCCCATTCAGCTTCAGACTGCACATAAGTCAAATCTACCTGAGTGGTTGCAAATGGTATAGCCACATCAATGGGGCGTAATGGCTTAAATCCCAACCCTACCTGAAAGGGGTTATGGCATGTTGAGTTGTGGAGAGCTCTATTGTAGTTGTGTTGGACATAGGGGAGACTTTCATCCCATGTGCATGGATGCTTCAAGTTGTACATGCATAAAATGCGTACGATAATCCTGTTGACAACCTCTATTTGGCCATTAGTTTGGGGATGGAAAGTCATGGACATAGTAAGTTTTGTATCCAGCATCAACTAGATACTTGACCAAAATTCACTCAAGAATCTACTATCTCGATTTGAGATAATGGACTGTGGGATCCTAAAGTGTACCCACACTCGCTCAAGGAAGAGCTTAGTAGCGGCCTTTGTTTTGATACTCTTCTTGAAGGCTGCCATGCTTGCTATCTTAAAGAATTTGTCGATGACCACAAAAACACAATCATTGTCATGCTTAGTAGAAGGAAGTCTAGGCATATAATCCATGGAGACAGATTCCCAAGGTTGACTAGGAGTAGGTAGAGGAGTATACAAGCCTTGCTTCTTGATGGTTGGTTTGGCAATGGCATCGGCAGTGCAAGATCTAATGTACTTCCCAACATCCTCACGAATTTTAAGCCAATAAAAGTACTTCTACAATACCATCATTGTTTTCTCTACTCCGAAATGTCCAGTGACCTGACTATAGTGCACCTCCCAAATCATATTGGCACACTCAATTGAAGTAACACATATGTGTCCCAAGTGGCATAACAGTGCATCCTGAAGGTGAAAATTTGGAACTTCCATCCCTTCCAAGAGTATCTAGTATATGTTGTTGAATTCTGCATCGTTGTTTTAAAGATGCAGCCACTTCGATGTTTCGTGCCCACAGGAGTTGAGCATAATGATTAGCACCATGACTAGTGGTAAGTTGAGGTAATCAGTGAGAATATTGTTGCTTCCCTTCTTATACTTAATGTTCAAATGGAATTGTTGCAAATAGGTGGACTATTTCTGATGGCGATAATTCTGCAACATCCCTTGTGTCTATATGAACTATAAAGGCCGATGGTCTAGGTGGATGACTATTTCCTTCCCCAAAATGTAACACTTCCAATAATGGAAGGCCTGCACAATGGAATATATTTCTTTGTTGTAAGTGGGATAATTTTAGACTGTGTCTGAAAGTGTCTCACTGTGGTAAGCCACTGGATGCCCGTACTGAGTAATAATCACACCAATAGCATAATCGGAGGCATCTATCTCAATCTCAAATGGTTGTTTCAGGTCTAGTGACATGAGCACTAGTGCAAAAAAGAGGTGACTCTTCAACTAGGAGAACACTCATTGTTGGGTTTCCAACCAAACGAACATTGCTTTCGCTCCACCCTTGGGGACTTGACTTAAAGGCCAAGTGATATGAGAGAACCCCAACATGAACCTATTGTAGAAATTGACAAGACCCAAAAAGCTATGGAGCTCTGTTAGAGTGGTTGGGGTCGGCCAATCTCGAATGACTTGTATCTTGGATGGGTCCACATCCACACCCTGATCATCAATTATGTACCCATATATTGAACATGGGTCAGGCCAAAGGTTCATTTCTCCAAGTTAGCACACAACTTGTGTTCTCGAAGGGTTTCAAGGACCTGTCAAATATGGCGAAGGTTCTCTTCCCAACTGTGGTTGAAGATCAATATGTCATCTAAATACACCACCAAGATTGCATTGGTGAAGGGTCACAAGATGTCGTCCATCCGTCTCATGAAGGTTGGAGGGGCGTTCATCAATCCAAATGGCATGACCAACCATTCAAAAAGTCCCTCCTTGGATTTGAAGGAAGTCTTCAACACATCGTAGGGTTCAATAGGAATCTAGTGATAACTTGACATCAAGTCAATCTTGTTGAAATATTTTCCCCACTTGAGCTAGTCCAGAAGGTCATCAATTCATGGGATTGCATACCTATTCTAGATAGTGATCTTGTTCAGTGCCCGATAGTAAATATAGAGCCTCCAAGTCCCATCCTTCATCTGTACCAATACAATCGGGCTCACACAGGGTGATGACCTTGGCCTGATGTGCCCTTTTTGCAGTAGTTCATGAATATTCCTATTGATCTCATAGTTCTCTAGAACAGAACATCGATAGATCGGTCCATTGGGAAACGGCGCACCCGGGGTCAGATCGATGGAGTGCTTGACCTAAAGTGGATAGGTAGCTTTGTGGGTAAGGGAAAAATATCCCTATACTCCTCCACGACCTTGTCCATCTGTTGTTGTTGTGTAGAGGAGTCGTGCCTAGAAGCTGTCACCACAACCTTCTTCTTGCCTTGGGGGTCAATCATAAGAAAAACAAATTTCCTGGCCTAGGAAATGATCTTACTACATTTCTTTGCAATGATCAAAGAGATGACAGTAGGTGGGGTTACCTCTGGTATCCTGTAAAACTTACTAGCCAAAGTAATAATCACAAAATGAGTTCTAGACTCATATACAACATGTCGCTTCCACAAGTATGGTTGTCCTAACAATACATCAGAAGCTTCAGGAGGATAAACATCACACAGTACCTCATCCGTGAAGGGCTTGATGCTGTAGGGAAGGCGACACTGATGGCTAACGCGAAGATCTTTCCCTTGGTGAAGCCACCTGATGGTGTACGGCTGTGGATGTGTTATAGTCTTTAGGCCTAGCTGCTTCATGAACTCTACTGAAATGAGGTTCTTTTGGCTTGCGCTTTTGACAATGAACTACAGTGGATAACCCTTCACCCACATCTGTGAGTGGAAGAGTTGTTCCCCCTCCTCTAGATCTTTGTGTTATGAAACCAGCTCACAAAAAGATAGAAGAGATAGATGAATACCTTCAAAATAAGCCTCTTTGAGGGGGCAACCTCCTTTACAGTACACAAATGAACAATTCCTGGATGATACAAATGACAAGACCTCCTTTCTATATAGAGGAGTCTAAGGGGTCATAATATAATCAGAGCCGACATAACAATAATAATATAAGGGCACACTAATAACAATAGTGGGCTTCTATGGGGCACAATAATAACAATATAGGGACTAAATGGACACAACAATATAATAAGGGGGTTGTACTAATAACAATAAGGGGTGACACTAGTATTATAGGGTCGTAACATGCCCCTCTCCTTCAAAAAGTGTTGTCCTCAATGCTTGAGTAGTTCTTGATGTTTCTATATAAAATTATTGTCCTCCCGTGTGGAATCTTTAGCGAGTAAGTTCTTCCACTTCATGAGATACTCTGAAATTGATCGATTTCGTAGTTGTTGGGTTCTTGTTTCTGTGACTGCTCCAAGTTCCAATATGATTTTTCCTTCCTCTTCAGGTTCTGGAAATATTGTTTGAACTGGGATCTTCTGCAACTTTTGAATGAGTGGCGACACTTCTTCATCCTTCTTCCATTCATCCCTTGCTTCGTTTATCCAATTTGGTTGGATAATAGAAATAACACAAAATAATGATTCCACATCCTCATCCCTTCTTGAGAGTGCATTTGCAACAACATTTGGCTTCCCGTTTTATAGATGATTTCAAAATCATAACCCAACATATTTGTGACCCATTTTTTCTTTTCTTCTAAGTATAATCTTTGTTCTAAAAATTATTTCAAACTATCATGATCCAGTTTTACCTTCAAATGTCTTCCATTAGGTAAGGTCACCATTTCTTAAGTGCATGTAGTATTGCCAACATTTCCTTCTCATCAATATCTTGCTTGAGATGTAGCCGTAAAAATACCCAATCGCCTACATAAAAACTTCTTTCACTATGATGTTGATCTGCCTCTTGTTTCATTATATTCTGTGCCAAAGTGGCGTTATTTAAAAGTTGGAGAATTTGTTGTTGATGCTTGATTTTATCTTTCACTACTTGAACCTTTTTCTTCTTGATATGTCCTTCTATCTTGGGAGTTTGAGTGGTAATTTCTTCCAATGCATTACAAGATATGGTCGGATTCATTTCTTGATGCTCGATGTGATCTTTCACTTCTTGAACATCTTTCTTCTTCATATGTCCTTCTATCTTGATAGTTTGAGGAGTGGTAATTCCAGCCAATGCATTACAAGATATGCTAGGATTCATTTCTTCTTTCTCGATGTGATCTTTCACTTCTTGAACCTTTTTCTTCTTTATATGTCCTTCTATCTTGAGAGTTTGAGGAGTGGTAATTATTTCCAATTCTTTACAAGATATGGTCGGATTCATTTCTTCTTTCTCTGGGGTTGGTTTCTGGTGTATATCCTCTTCTTTTGATGTTTCTTGATCCCTTTTCTCCTCCTCTTCATAATCTATGTAAAATAATTTCTTCTCAGCACACTTATGACCTTTAGTGTATTTTCTATCACAATTGTAACAAAGCCATTTTTCCCTTTTTTCTTCCAATTGTTGTAGTGTAAACCTTGTAGGTTGTGGAAGGCTAGGAGAGAAAAGACTTCCATAATTATATTCATGAGTGGAGGGATTCCTTGTTTCCATAATTTCACTTTCACTTTTTCTTCCCAACCTGAATGCCTTCTCCAATGAATTAGGTTCCCAAAGACGAACCTCATGTTGAATGTTATCCTTTAAAGTCCCTATCAAGACATAAATCCTTTTCTTCTCTGGAATATCATTTATCCTTATATTCAATTTTTAAAAATCCTAAATGTGCCCTCCCATTGAACCCTTTTGTTTGAGATTTATCAATTGGCTAAAGAAGGTGTTACTCTTTGTATCCTCATAATGTACTATCATTTCTTCCGTGAAAATTAACCAAGTGACAAGTTCTCTACAAGAGCACAACCCTTTATACCATAAAAATTGATCCGGTTCTAAATATAAAGATGCAATACATACCTTTTCTAACAGTTGCACCTCAGGTAGATCAAAATATTGCACCATCTATAGTATCCAATTTATCGGATCCTTGCCCTCAAACTTCCTCATATTACCTTTTCTTCATTTTAGGAGCTTGATATTGAAACGACTGTAACTTCGTAATTTCAAATCTCCAAGTTCTGAAATTTCATATTGTCATAGCCCTCTGAGTCGTCTTTCCAGCCCCGAAATTCTGATCAAGATTGGATTCTATAAGGAAATGTTATGTCAAATCTCCCACGATGACCCGATTATAGACTGGTTTAGTCGATCAAACTTGTACAAAGTTCCTTATGTCATTGTTTCAACCTTACCTAAAACCAATACACAAAAAACTACAGTCTGTCCTCTTTCTACAACTTCTTACGAAATTGCAATTTGATGCTCAGAGAGAAAGTTATGACTATTTTCCCAAGGTCACCTACTTAGGATGTAATTTGGGAGCCTGCAGACACCATAAATGTCTCACATTATATCTCAGAAAATATAGAGAGACAAGATTAAAAATTCAGACCTGAGCTTCACCAAGATTTCGGTTCAAATGGGTTTTAATTTTAGAGTCTGAGCCTTTGTATAACAAAAATTATAGTGAAAAGTTCACAGTGACCTGTTTGAGATGAAATTCTGGAGCTTGCACCAACCCTAACTTCCTCAGCTCATATCTCCCAAGATATAGCGAGACAAGATCTCAAATTTGGATGCACGGTTCAGACTAATTTCTTCTCAAATGGGTTTTTTTTTTCTTTTTTATCTTCTGAAACTTCGCAGATAAAAAGTTATAGAGAAAATGCCACGATGACCTGTTTGGAGTAGCAAAACCCTAGAATCCACAACTTTGATACCAAATGTTATGAAACCAACTCACAAAATGATAGAATAGATAAATGAACACCTTAATAATAAGCCTCTTCGAGGGGGAAACCTCCTTTACATTACACGAATGAAAAATTCTTGGATGATACAAATGGAAAGACCTCCTTTCTATATATAGGAGTCTAAAGGGTCATAATATAATCAGAGCCGACATAACAATAATAATCTAAGGGAACACTAGTAACAATATGGGGACTAAATGGGTACAACAATATAATAAGGGGGTTGACTAATAATAATAAGGCGCGACACTAGTAGTAGAGGGACCTAACACTTTGTGGTGGCCACGGTGGCACTGGGCTCTGCATCATTGATCTTCTTCCCTTTGTCAGTTCCCTTATCGGGTTTTGATTCAGAGTTGGAACATGTGTCTGATTTGAAAGCCTTCAGCTCAGCCACCAGTGACTACTTGGCCCAACACTCACTTGTATTTTTAGTGTATCTCTTATGGAACTCACTCCATTTTCCTCTATCCTTCTTCTTCCTCGTGGTGGTGTAGCTTTTTGCTTGCGTCTTCGGTGGGTTGTCCTGCATAGGCCCGCCTTGGCTTGGTCATTTTTTTGTGGTTTGGGGGCGCATTTCCCTTGCTTTGGACTACTAGATCCAAAGTCCTGCTTCCTCTATTTAAACTTCTACTCATTCTTTACAATATACCAATACGTCGTGCCTAGCGAGGAGATTTCCAAGAACTCCATATTGTCTTGGATGTACTTGTGTAGACAATTGCGGTACTTGAGCACAAAATTCCACTCAATATCCTTGATACCCAGCTTCGTTCAAAGGGTATGGAAAGTATTTGTGAACTCTCGCACATCTTGGTCCCTTCCCTACCATAGCGTGGTCCACTTTATGTATTTATCTTCATAGCTCCAGATATGGTAATATTGTTCCTTGATGGCATTTCGGAAATAATTCCAAGTGGGTGCAGTTGAAAACATCGAGGGTTCACTCTCATCCTTTTGTTCACAGTAGGTTTCCCACGAGTAGTTCAGATGTGGGGTGGCTTTGAGAAGTGAAAAAGTAATCTTTTCCCAATTGGAAAAGTGATGAATTGAAAAATATCCTTCCAATGGATTTAACCATTTATCTATGGCATCTGCATCTATTAGGCCTTAAAATATGGGAATATCGAAGTTAGCTTGTACCTTAAAAGGTGTGGTGCCTCCAGAGTGGTTGTTGGATGAAGATGCATCGCTTGAGGGTAATCATCGATGGATTTGGGCAAATTTATCCATCATTGCATCCCTCTGTCACTTGAGGGCTTCCTCGAGCAACATTTTGAAAGAATATCTTACCCCCTCGTCTTTATTTTCTTCCAGCATGGGAGATCGTTAGGTTTTGCGAGGCTGATCCTGCAATAGTTCAACCAGATCGAGCCCTAAATCCTTATACCCTGACCTCGTTGGGGACATGCAAAGAAAAACAAAGGAAGAGAAAACCGGTCTAACACCACTAATCTAAACTTAAACAGGAATGTAAGAACTTACATATTTAATCATAAACACAAAGATGCAGCATAAAAACACTTCATTTCATTAATAGAAAAATATTGAACTATGCTTACAAACAATGGAAAAAAGATAGCTTGGGCAATGGTAGCTTATCTCTTAGAAGAGATGTGGCAACTACTTGCCTTTGAACTGAGTTACAATGAGGCTCAAGGACATTTTTATTATTGAACAATAAGAGAAAACCCTAAAAAACCAAAACCTTAACACGAGGAGATGTAACACTAAGAGTTTATGGGCCCCATTAGGGTTAGTTTGGCACCCAACTTCCCAGAGTCGTAACTTGGTCATATTGTATTTGTTTGATGCATATGATACCTCATTGGAAAGATCTCTTCGAGGACTACAACGGGCGATGAAAATTCCATAGCAATTGCTGAGCCATTTTTCCATAGTAATTGTTAAACAATTTTGCCAAAAAAACATCGTGTAGGGTGTCAAAACGGCTCCGAAAGTTCAGGACCCGAAAAACTGCCAAAAGTACTAAATTGTGCTAAAATTAAGGAAACTAAAAAACTGAAAGAAACAATGGTGAGGGTCCAAGTGGAATAGGTGAGTGGCCACGAATATCCACCTAGATCAATGCATGCAAAAACACATTTTTTTCCAAGAAATATAACTCACTAGTTATTATTTCCATGCATGCAAAAACACATTTCTTTCTGTAAAATCTAATTCAATAGTTATTCTTTCCATATATGCAAAAACACATTTATTTCCAAGAAATCTAACTCAATAGTTATTCCTTCCATGCATGCGAAAACACATTTCTTTCCAAGAAATCTAATTCAATAACTATTATTTCCATGCATGCAAAAACATATCTCATTTTTAAGAAATCTATCACAATAAAATATAATTTTCATGCATGCAAACCATATTTCTTTTTCAAGAAATCTATCTTGGCATCTTTTTCTTTTTATGTGCATTGTTCACATGCATTCTACTTCAAGAACATATCATGGCTTCTTTGTATTTTTACAGACATAAGCTTGCAAAATTTTCAAGAATCTCATGCATATTGATTGTGCAGGTATTTCCAATGGTATTAATAAATAATCTAATTTTGATGCATATGCAATATTTTCAAGAAAATCATGGCTTCTTATCTTAACATCCATTGTATCTGATGAGTCCATCCACACCTGACTCTCATAAGAGGGATACAAATGTAAGATTTTCACCTCCACTCTCCTTAAGGGCATCAAATCTAGACAGTCGTAAAACACCAGCATTCCAAAGGCCAACTAGCCAATATTAGGAAAACGAAGAGGAGCATGGTGGACAATGGCAAAAGGAGGTGTCTTGCATCATATCATAAACAAGAAATGATAGAGATCATGGATCTTATGAGTCAATGAGAATAGAATAATACAGAAAGCTATGAAATTTATATGAAGGAAATGTGGAGTTGACACAAAATTATATCCTCCTGCTAGCTTTGCCACATTCTTGGAAATGTACTTAGTTTAATGTAGGGAAGTTCCACTAACCTTTTGTGTCTTTCTAAAAACAACCGTCAGTTTGAAGTATAATGTAACAATAGGGTGGGAAAGGAAATGTGCCTCATTCACCGCTAACAGTTGGATGGTTTTATTTCCAAGTGTATGTGTGTGAGCCACTATTGTTATCCCCTTTTCACCTATCTCCTCATTTTCATAACACAAAGGTTCCTGCCCTTTTACCATAATCGCACCCTCCTCTTTTTCAAAGAATAGATCCATGGAGAACAAATAATCAAAAGGAGGTTATCAAGAACAATTTTATTTTAACTGATTACTGATACTCTTATATATATTAAATTCATAATATTTTCACTTTGTAAATATAAGAGTTTTTACGGGAGTCTTATGGTAGGGATATTATAGTATATATTTTAGATTTTTAAATATAATTTTATCAAATTCATTGTGAAAAATTGTCCAATAAATTATCCATGTCTATTTATAGTTCATTTTATCTCATAAGGTAAGGAAATTAAGCTTAGAGACATCCAAGGGAAAACCTATAAAGTGATAAGCTCTAATCGAATTACAAAGTTACTCAAAAAGGGGAACCATGGTGTAGTGGCATAATTATGTTCACTAAATGTTCAAAAATAAATATCATCTATGTTAGGGGGTCATCATTAAGTTGTCAGCAATAATCACAAGGTATTTAGATTAATGCCTAAAGGTATTCCACTTAATTGAGATCATGACTATGTTATTCATTTTTGGTTGAGAAGTATACGAGAGATGAATGATGAAGGGAAAATCATACTAGAAGTAGAAACAGTCCTTCAAGTGAGGATTAAGTGGTCCAGTAACCCAAATAGGTATTTGAATTAATGCCCAAGGGTCCTCCACCAAATTGAGATCGTGATTATGTTATTCATTTGTAGTTGGGATGTGTATTAAAGATAAATAAAGAAGGGGAAATCATACTGGAAGTAGAAACAATCCTTGAAATAAGGATTAAGCAGTCGAGTAACCTAAAAAATTGTGCAGTACATCATCAAATAAAAGAACCTACCAATGGAATATATGGCATGGGAATATGTCTTATTCTGGTAGAATTACTAACAGTTACTCAAGTGTTCAGGACAAGACTTGTTTTAAGTGGAGGGGCATGTTAAGACCTATATAAGCCCATGTTATTTTAAAAACCCTTAATAATCTCTAGGAATTGAGTGATTACATTTCTATTGTTATCTTGTTATGTATGAAACCCCTCATGATCTCATTTTATTATAATTGTACCCTTTCTCTCCTATATATACTAAGGAGACCTAGTCTTAGAATCATAAAATATTTTCATGTACATTGCATTCATTGTAAAAGAAGGTTTCCCCCATGAAGAGGATTGCAACCATTGGTTTCTTAACATTTTTAAAGTGTAAGGATTTAAAAAAGTGACGGAAAAACATATAAGGTATGGCACATAAAATTGCAATTGTATGTGATGTTAGCATAAGAAGGATGACTTTAATGTTATCCAAGTTGCAAAGTGATGAAAGATTGTGATCTTAATTCTGAAGTGGGGGGGAATGATGCTATCACATCAACCAAAGGTGAGGGAGGATGGCGATCTTAGTATTTTATTTGTCTAAAAGTGATAGAGGATGGTGATCTTAGTACTAAAGTACCACTAGCTATGGTAATACCAAAACTAGAGGCGAATGTATGAATTCTTGAGAAATATAGCTTTCTAATTTACTAAGCTTTTGATTCATACAAATCTTTATTAACCTCATTTATTTATACTGCCATTTTTGTGAATGTATAATTGTTTACAATATACATAATCAACAGACATGCAACTTAAAGGATAAGGATACTAATATGGAAACAATTATCTATCAAGTGATAAGCTATAAAACCAATGCATATGCTAACATTGATATTCAAAAGAGACACATTAACCAACAATTATCTCATAAAAGCAAAGTCAATATAAACTTAACATTAACACATAAATAAATAAGTTCAATAGAAAAATAACTAATAAACTATATATATATATGAATAAATAATTTAAATCATTATACTTTAACTTTTTAGTTTTTTAAGATAAAGCTAAAATAAAAAATTTAGTTTAATAACAATTTTTAACTAAAGCCTATTTTTGAATACATAAATAAACCTAAAACTTAAACATTAAATTATGCAAAAACAACCATTTAAATTTACAATTTGAATAAATATTGAAATCTTCAAATAAAACTGATAAAAAAAAATAATACTAAAAAGAGAAAACACGCCCTAATCAAACAACACACTCCAATCAAACTATTGTACTATACCTTCTTTCCTCTTTCAATCTCATCATCCTGAAACTTTAAATATATTCCTATCAAAATCAAACAACACACTCTAATCAAACTATTGTACTCTACCTTCTTTCCTCTTTCAATCTGATCATCTTGAAACTTTAAATATATTCCTATTTTTTCATAGGACACTAACTCTACACAATCAATTAGAAACACATTGTCGAAAACACAACTTACACATTTCCATCTATAACTTATAGACCTCCGTTGTAACACATTGTCGAAAACACAACTTACACATTTCCATCTTTAACTTATAGACCTCTGTTGTAGCTCATTGCTTCCTTAACGTTTCCTTGAATACAAAACCAAAACAAGACTTATCTTGTCTCCTGGATTGTAACCACAAATATCAAATACTTTATCAGATACCTCCACCTTTAGCAGATTCAGCGTTTCTGTCTATGACTTTATCAGATACCTCCACCGTACCTTTCTATTTTCTAAATACTTCTTTATTTATCTGTTCAACCTTGGAATTAAACACAACCTATGTATGCCCCGATGGAACGCTTTTCGAAATTATTTAACATCTAAACAATTCACTGGATATCATTTAAATTGTTGACTTACGGGAAATAAGAGCGAGCTGAAGGTCCAGACCCAAATTACCCAAAGTGTGGTGATGGATTTGTTGATAGGGCTCTACCTCGCAGCTACAATATGCAGGATGATGATCAAGTAGATTTCCATGTAGAAACCCACACCAAAGGGGCACAACCCCATTTCATAACCAGTCGATGATCACCCACCATTTCTACTTCATAAGATCCCCTGCCCACACTCTGCAGCGTATATTTTGCATACAACATATTCTCCTTGCTTATACTACCTGCGCTATAACTACAATCGAGAGGTAGGTCAACAACATTAGATTTTCTGTTATCAGGTGGGCCACACGCACTACTACTCACAATTGTCTTTGCCATGGCGTGTCCAAAGAAGAAGCGTTCCACCATTGCTCTTGCAAGTCCATGGTGTGGCAGTCCAGCTTCAAGCGAGTCGAAAATGGCGCACAGATCCTGCAGACAACGACAAAAGCTCTCCCAGAAGTTGGCCCTGTTTCTCTCCGCGCCGTGTGGGCCCGTAGCGAGCGTAACGGCCTTGGGATTCAGGTGGCGTGCGGAGACGAGGAATTCCAACAATTGCGATTTGTCTCGCAGATTGAACATGTGAGGCAATTGCCACATGCAATTCACTATTACAATCTCTCCCTCATGGGACCGTAGGACCTCTTTCAGCCCTTTCAAATCTGTTTCCTGGAACGAAAATGGGATCCCCACAGAGCTTGCGTACTCCGACAATCTTCTTCCGGTGTGCCCGGAATAAAGCGGGCATTCTCCATCCTGCTCTGCCCATCTGATCGCCGTGATTCTCAAGCGACCAACATCATAATTTCCATTACTCTTCAGAGCCTCCATTAATGGCGGCCATTGCATGCACTCCATTATATCAAAGTCAATAACATGGATTCCCACATTTTTATCACTGCCGGCAGCCGCTACTGCTTCCAGTATACTTTGGTTAGCTGTAAAATGAGGTATCTGTATGTAAGGATAGGCTACATGCAACAGCTTTAAAGCGACCAGAAAATCCTCCTTACTGCTCTTATCATTGCGCTCCAAATGGGCTAGGGAATTCCCATTGGACTGAAGTAGAGCATGGTAGAGATAGTAAGCCACTCTCTCCATTGTGGAGCCTGTGGGAGAAACCAGCCCTTGCAACCTGCAGAGTATGACCTCCACTAGATCTTGTGCTCCCTGCGACATTGCCTCTGCACATGCGGTCAAGAGATGTAGGAGCCTCAAGCCATTGCATTCCATATCCTGAAGGGAGCCATGATCGATATTGAGAGAGGACGTGTCTCCCTTGTTTGTGACCACATGAGCAGAGCCAGAAAACAGTTGATCCTCAGCCGGATGCTCATTGTCTATTGGGATTTGCAAGACATTGGCATCACTGCGTGGACTCGATATTGGATCTTCCTCGATATTAATATTGTCATCTTGGACATCAGTATACTTTAAATACTTTTCAATTGCCAGCAAGTCTGTTGGCAACGATAGTTTATTAACGGAGCAGCCATTGTTGTCGGGGATAATTAAATCATCCCATGACGACCATTGGGCTCCATCCAAATCCATGTGCAAGTGTCCTAATGCTGCGGAGTTGCTATCCCAATCTTCATGTGGCAGACTAGTGAATAGATGATCCAACTCTAGTTCAGAAAACCATGCCGTTCCACTTCCAGCTTCCATGCTACTTACACTGGACATTCTGTAAAAATTGAACTCCAGAAGAAACACACACAAGAAAAAGCCTGCTGGCCTCAATTTCTATGACGACCAACTATCAAGACGGAACTAAGGACTTTGTTTAGGATTATTAAATCACATAGACATGAAGTTTGGAAGTAGGTCTGTAGCTGGATTTTCCAGTGAAGAATTTAGTTTGGGGACCATTGTTAGATATAGAAACGAGTGTTTCTCGTTGGTGGGCAGCTGAACCATGATGTGATGGAGGCAGGTAGACTTTCAGATAATAAGACATTGCAAGCTGCGACGTCATCTCGCATCCGAAGACATTAAAGATTTCGATACCATTATTTGTTGGTATTTTGGGCAAAAGACGCATACCGTGGCTCGGGTTCGAAATTGGATTTTTTTAGTACAGGTAATATGAATTGACGTTTTGGTTTTTTATAATTTTTTATCAAGTTTAAAATTTAATGTTTTAATAATAAATTAATCTTTCACTAATATTAAAAATTATTTTTCAATAATTAATTGATATTAATTTTTTTAAATATTTTTGGTAATAACAAAATTATCATAACACATAAATAATTTATTAAATCTTTAATCTTTATTTGAAATTGTTTGGAGTAGTTACAATAAAATTTCTTTAAAGAGGAAATTAAATGTCATAGACTTGAACATGCCATAACATTTGTATATATGAGATATGACTAAAAAATATAATGGGAAATATAAAATCGCTAATGAAAATAATTGATTTGTAGAGTGAAACGCTAATAAGTTAATATAGAAGATTCCTAGTTTTCGATAGGGTTTTTATCATTTTTGTTTGGGGAGATATTCATTTTTGTCTGCATGTGTTTGTTAGTACAACAACAATATTAGTATTACTTTCATCCATATCTTTATCTTTTTATATACATTTTATTTTTTCAATCATTGCTTACCCAGAATTTGACCAAAACAAAAATGCATCTTCCTCGAAAATAAAGAGAGAGGTTTATGTCAAGTAGTGTTCTATGTAGGACACTCAAGACTTGAGGAAATGAGATTTAAAACTTGGTTAAGAGTGAGGGGAGGTGACCTAGGATTTGGTTAAGAATGATATATATATCCAATGGAAAAGTCTTTCAAGGAGAAGATCACATAAAGTAAGGTCGATGGATTTTATTTTCTTTCTTCAATTAGGTTTCCATAATAAGTATGCTACCTTTTAATATAACACAATACAACTTCTTTCACCACTTGAACTTGAGGACTCTAAATTAAGCCAAGTGTGAATCATAGGAAAAGTATCATTCATGAGTGAATATTTTTTTTTACCTTAGTACAATCCAACATCTTTAGAGAAACTATCACCTCCTCTCCCATAGGATACCAAATATAAACAATAAAAAAACACCAATATCAAAGCCAAACAAAAAACTCAAATTCCACAAACACATACAAGCAAGAACAAGAACAGAGAAATAACCATTGACATAGCAAAAACATTAACAAAAGAAAGAAGCATAGTAAGAAAAGGAAAAACAAATCAGTTGTGTACAATGGAATTGAACTCAACTTAACAATCAACGACCCTTATGTGTTGCTCTATAGCAACGTTCCTTTTTGCTCTAGTAAGTTTGAACGGAGAAGGGATTAATGGTATATAAAATGGAAGAACAATAGAAAATGTGAATTTTCAAGAATGTATCTAAACATTACATATAATGAACAAAGGTAATCAATATATATACGTATGATGAAAAAAGGGTATTTACAGAAATGAAATCTAGTAGTCTCTTCTCAATAACTCAAATCCTGTGTCCCCCGTCACTTGAGGAACTAAGCCACTACATCCTCATGCTCCTGCTACCACCACGCTTATTCTCTAACATTTACTGAAAAGCGCATGTCATTGTCTGCTCTAGATAAGAAGGTCAGTGGCAATGCTTCGGCTTCTCTTCAAATGATTGTTCCTCTCTCTATGCTTCTCCCCTGAACATATTTGTTGTTTTTCATTCCCATTGCACATTTGGTGGCACCCATAAGGGTTAGAAGATTAAAGGGTCAAATTACCCAACACCTTTTCAATGTGAAGGGTTTGAATTTCATTTGCACTATGCATGCACCTTCAATTATTTGATGTGTCGAGGACTTATGTACATTGTCTATTCACTTGGTTTTGCAGAATATTGATGGCGTATTGTACTTCATGGTTAGGACCACCATGTTTGGTTCTACAAGGATAGTTGGGGAACTACTATCTCGTCCTTTATCTCCTAAAGGAAATGAAGTAGCATTGTCATGCTCCCATCTCCACACAGCAAGTGAAGTGTCCCACAACATAGGGTTTATGAAAATTTCCATGGGCTTATAGTTCACATCTTGAAAAAAAAAAACTTCATCAACATTTTGTACCTTTGCATTCAGAAACTCCAGGATCTTCACTTTTGGCATCAATGTTGTGCATGGGTCTACACTCTCCTTCTAGGCTAAGCACCATTTCTTAGTCTGTTGTGCACTAATGAGCGCTTGTCCGGCTCAACCTGGTTTTGGTGGTTCGTAGGGGGACAAATTAGGTGGTAAATGCAAAATAAATAAAGAAATTTCAACCTTCATATATTAATATCCATGTCATATTGCTAATTTTCTCCTAATTGTATTTTAGTAATATACATTTAGTTTTGGTGTGATGTTAGTAACTTTGAATTAATGGTGTGGTAGATAGATCCATTTTAACTCAAGATCTACCAAGAGGCGAGAGGAATCAAATCTCTTTGAAGTGCAAATATTTCCTCAAGTTTTGCACTTGCATTTGAAATAATTGAATGATCTAGGTGCTTATAAAAAATCCAAAGTTAAAATGGGTCTATGATACTTATAAATCAATTTTGAGCTATGAGTAAACTCTAAAAGAAAACATATATATAGGATTGATTATCAGCAAAATTTGATAAAAATGAAAAATTAGATAATAAAATTAGATTATTTAAGCATAAAGAAACTTTGAATTTTAACTATAAAATAAAATATATGTCATGAATGGCTTATTAATAAAATTGAATAAAACACAAACTTTGAATTTTTTTACTATAAATAAATTCTAATATGGAAACTCTAAAGAATATTATATGTTTCATCTTATTAGTAAAATTGATTAAATCCTAAGCATAAGACATTCCTAAGCATAAGATATTCTATTTTTTTCCAAAAATTAAGATAAACCTTATATCTAAGAGTTCCATAGCTTAAGATAAGGTCTAAGTAACGTTTTGGAAAAAAAACAAATGGTCAAAATAATATTTTATAAACTTAACTCACATCACATGGTCACCTCATTTTTTAAACTTTAAATATGGGCAAAATGGCTAATGATGCACATCAAATTCCACTTTTGTTGAGCCTACGAATTTCATGGGAAATAATGGAAATTCCAACATGATTTTTGTCAAAATTTTGTAGAAATTTTGGGAAATTTTGTTTACAACTCTCAAGTTTTAGAATTTTGAGTGTTCATTGGTTTTTTTATAGAATCCATTCCCATCATAAAAAAAAAAAAAAAAATTAAATAAATAATAAATAAATAAATAAATCAAACACTCCTATTGTCAATTAAAAAACAAAAATTACGAAATTTTAAGAAAAAACAACTTTCCCAACAAATTTGTAGCCTCGGGTCTTTTAGATTCAAAAAATTCAATTGAATATGGTACAAAATAAAATAACACTATGTAAAGAAGGTTTGGATTACATGATAAAGTTTTAGGTTTAAATTTGGTTTCTTGTATTATATTATTATGTTATTACAAGATTGTACGGTTAAAGTCTTAGGTTTAAATTTGGTTACTTTTTATTATATTATTATAAGGGAGGGGTTAAGTTCAGTTACTACAAAAGTAATATAGATTATAAAAATAATGTTTTAGATTTAAATTTGTTTGTTTATTATTATATGCATAATCTTAATCACTAAGAAATTATTGATGGTTATTATGGTTATTAAAAAGTTATGGTTTAGAGGGGACTTTTTTTTCTCATTATATTGTTAAGTATGTTTATTTCAAAATAGGAATTTTAATTCAATCATCAATAATTATTAAGTTTATGGTATGGATTTAATCTCCACGCAATATTTTTTGTAGTATTTAGAGATACAAAGTTGAGATTTTTTTCCAAGCCTAATTTTGGTAGTTATGTCCCAATTTATTTAAAAAATATCATGATCCACATGTGTTAGATTTGGTTTTCATTCAATTTCTATTACATTCATGAAATTATTTCAAAAACACAGCTAAGTGTTCTAAAAATAATAAGTGATAGTTAATTAGATAATGAGTAGACATTTCTTATCAAAAATAGACATTCATTAGTAGAAAATCTCCCTGGCTAAGTATTTCTAATAGGGGCCTGATTTTAATATTCATCAACTTATTAATCTTTTATTTATTCATATACATATAACTATATATTTTTGTGTATTCAATTTCTTGTGTATCATTTGGTACTAGAGCTAGATGTTTACATATAGGACTATACTAGAGCAAGATGTTGACATATATGACTATTCCATTGTTGCCACCAAAATATGTTGTCGGCTTTCCAATTTTAGTTGATGCCATTATATTAATGGTATGACACCCCCTCCCTGTCCCATTCTGTTTTTTTAACTTCAAAAATCATGTACCTTATCAAATGATGTGGTCGCATCCAAATGTAGAGAAGAATGGTGTTTTTTGTTAAGAATTAGTTTATATATATAGATATATATATAATATATATATTACTAATATATATATATATATTAATATATATATATATATATATATAATAGAAATTTAATTAATTAAGTAAATTATTAATTAGTTTTGAAGAAAAGAGCATAGTCAAAATAGATCGAGAAACTCCACCGTTCACTAGGAAAATTACTATGAGTGAATTTAGTATGAGGTTAATCAAGTTAGATGAACGACATGATACACTTCAAAATGAGTTAAAAGAGAAGTATGCATAGTTAGAGGCACATATCAATCAAAACCAAATTGTCATATAAAAGGATCAAGTTGAGTTGAAGGCACTAGTTAGAAAATATCATGTCGAGCTACACAAAATTTTCCTGATTAGAAAAGTTTTTAATCAACTTTGGCCCATTTGAAAACACCATCACTAAAGAAAAAAATTCTTCATAAACATTGAATTCATCAAATCACCTACTATACCATACCTTAGATTCTTCTTCATACTCCAAATACATAGTTAAACATAACTACTCATAACATGATGATCCAGAATTGATCCCACCATATAGCCAATAAATCCTTGCATACTCTCCTAAAATGAAACTAAAATTATGAAAATTCGACATAAACATAAAACAAGGTGTGGCCTTGTTCAACAAAGAAAAAGAATATTTCAAGATCTACAATATGTATAATGACGATGAAAGGATCAGATATGCATCCATGCAACTAGAAGGAGATGTGCATAACTAGTATTTATTGTGGGAAAAATCAGGGTACTTAATAAATTTGAATAAACTTAAAAATAAATTATTTAAAAAATTATGAGGTATCATGGAAAAATATTTTTTCACATAACTAACTTGGTTGCAGTAAAAAGGAAATGTGGATGAATTTACATGTGAATGGAAATAGATTGCTACAAGAGTACTTATATGATCGACAAGATATTTAGTGCAATCTTACATCATCATATTGGAACCACACATCTAGAATACGCTAAAGCAACATGACGTTGTAACTATGGAAGATGCAATACAAAAAGAAAAAGTTATAAAGAAGAATTTGAAAGAATGTCATAGACCAAATTCAAGAAAGTCTATTCAAGACGAAGGATTCCCTAAACTACAAAAATATAAAATCCAAAATACATTTTACCACTATTAAGAGAAGGAAGTAAACTTAATTTGGAAGTCCTACACATAAGATAAGGCAAATGCAAAAATTGTGGCGAAAATTGGGACCCTAAACATAAATTCCTTATAGGAAATAATGATAAGAATTAATATATATCTGAAGCAAAAGTGGATTCATATTGTGATGACTTGATAGAATAAGAAGTTGACGATCATCAACATTTCTCTAAAGATTTAAATAATTAGAATGTACCATAATTATCATGATCAACCATGGCAGCAACAACTCAACCTCAGACCTTAAACTTAAAAGGGCACCTCAATAAGAGAAATATAACGGTCCTAATAGATACATGAAGCACTAAAAGTTTTATTGACCCAAATATTGAATAAATATTGAACCTTTTTATATATCAAATGCCCAATATGAAATTTAGGATATCAGATCGATAAGAACTTGTAGGCATAGAAAATTTCATAATGTCAAATTACAAATTCAATGCTACAATTTAGATTCCCATTTTTACAATTTAGCTCTTGGAGGAGTGGATGTAGTCCTAGGTGTCCAATGGATATAAACATTAGGCATTTACTATGCCAATGATCAAAAACAATTTACTCTGATGGCAAGGAGAAAATATAAGTTGCATGGGTTTCAACCACATCAAAATCAAGTCATATCTTCCCATCATATGGTCAATTTAATCCAACATGGGCACCAACATACATATTATAATGTCATCAAATTGAAATATTGGCCTTGGGACTAGTTAATGTCAATCCTACAAAGATTCAAGAATTAATTTAAAACACAAAAAACTATTCGAAGATTGTCCTTTGGAGATGCCTCCTAAAAGAGATATTGAGCACATCATTGAAGTTAAAGAATGATACAACACTATCAACATTAAACCATATCAATATTCAAATCATCAAAAAACATAAATCGATAGAATAGTGCAAGGTCTTCTTAGATGCAGTATTATCACAAAATATAGAATCTCTTATATAGCTCATGTAGTCATTGTTCAAAAGAAGGATGTATCTTTCAAGCTATGTATTTATTACAAATGATTGAAGAAGAGAAAAATAAAAAATAGGCTTCTTATTCCTTTCATAAATGAAATGTTGGATGAAATTCTCGGAGCTAAGTATTTTTCCAAAATATATTTGAGATTAGGTTATTACCAAAATAGAGTAATATTACAAGATTTCACAAAAATCACTTTTTGAAATCCTGAAGGGCAGTATGAATTGAAACTTATTCCCTTTGGATTAGTCAACACTCTGACCACCTTCTAGGTATCCATGAATGAAGTGGTTCAACCCCACATAAGAAAATTTATTCAAGTCTTCTTTGACAACATTTTTATATATAGTTGAACATGAGATATGTATCTAAAGCACTTGAAGAAAGATCTCCCTCTTTTTTTAACAGGAACAAATTTTATGCAAATATGTCAAAATGTACCTTCTAGAAAGAAGAAATTGATTATTTGAGATGTGTGATATAGAAAGAAGGTGTGAAGGTAGATCCCAACAAAATTAAGGTGATCACACAATTTCCTAGGCCAACTAACACTTCCAAGTTAAGAGTATTTTTAGGTTTAGCAAGAAATTATGAAAGGTTTCTTTGACATTATGCTCACATAACTACCCCCCTAATAATTTTTTTGAAAAGGAACTAGTTTCAATGGAAAGATAAAGTAGAGTGATGTTTTGAAATATTAAAGGAGATGATCTCCACCACCCCTATACTAGCAATTCCATATTTTTCAAAAAAATTGTAATCAAGTGTGATGCTTTAGGTTTTGGAATAAGAGTAGTATGATGCAGGATGGCCACACAATAGATCAAAAGGAATATCTATAATCTACATATCACAAAGAAATTATACTCATTATTCATGCTCTAGCCAGATGGGGACAATATCTTTTGGGAAGAAAGTTCCTCACATGAATAGATCATAATAATCTTCAACACATTCTCCAACAAAAAGACACTTTCTATAGAGCAACAAAAATGGGTCGAAATAATTCACTTTTGTTAAGGAGATAGTACAAAAAAAAGGAAAAAATGACATAGTAGCATATGCTCTCTCACGAAAAGATGAAGAGTCACCCTCTCTTGTTATTTTAGTTGTAATTCCATAATAGATCAATAAAATTCAAATCAAATATGCAAATAATCAAGAAAGATTCACCATAATCCATCATCATATTCAAAACTCCAAATTCAAATTGAAAAATGACATCCTTTGGTATAAATAAAGAATTTACTTAACCCCAACTTCAAGATTTAAATATAAGTTTCTCAAGGAATCTTATGATTCACTAGCAAAAAGACATCTTGGTTTCTTTAAAATCCATTATAATGCATGCTAGTCATTTTTTTGGAAGGGGATGACTAACAATATTTGAAATTTTGTAGTACAGTGTGACCAATTCCAAATAAATAAAAATGAAAGTATTATGACTTTTGAATTGGTCGACCTCCTACATTTTCCAATCAAAGGTGGGAAGAAATATCAATGGAGTTTATTAAAGGGCTAATCGTGTTAGATGGAAAAGACAAAATCCACACAGTAGGACCCTCAAAGTATGCACACTGCATTGCAGTAAAAAAATCTAACTTCACAAAACAAATCACTGCAATGTTTTGCAAAAAGTCTACAAATTGCTTATATTTCTAAAAATCATTGTCAGTGATATAGATGCCAAATTTAAGGAGTACATTTGGAAGGCGTTTTTTTAGATAAATTAGAGTGCACCTCAAAATGGGCTTGACTTATCATCGTCACACAAGTTGTTAATAAGAAATTTTCAATAAACATTTCAAAGCTTACCTTTCTTGTTATGTAAGAAACAAACAAAATAGGTGGTTCCAATAGTTACACCTTATTGATTGGTGGTACGACTCTACTTATCATATTGTTGGAAGCTTTGCAATACTGGTAGGTGGGGGTGAATACATATAGTGCATTAGGATCAATTTAAACACTTTTTTCCTTTCCTTTCACATTAACTGACTATAGAATGATAACATCATAATACAACAATAGATCTGAGCACACATCATAAGCATATAAACATTAGCAACATTATATATGAATTGATAAACCATGAATAAAAACACATCAAAGAATTAACAAATAAACCATCATCACATGAGAACATAGTATGTAAGGTGGAAACCCATCCGAGAGAAAAACAACCATTTGCTTCTACTTCACTCTTCTTCTTATTATCGAGAATATTATCTTACAACATTATCACTGGCCAACACCAATGTACAAGCCACAACTTTCGACCGTGCGAGCAACTACTCACTCGAGGCCACTACGTGATGGAAGCCACCACTTCCTGAAATTTGTAGGGCTTCATCTGTTGGAAGCCACTACTCCCTCAACTATGCATGCCACTACCTGCTACAACCACCACCTACTAGATGCCCGAACATCGAATATTTTTCCAACAACCACTAGAGACAAGCCATTGCTCCCAATTTCTTAGGCCACAACCACAAGAATGCCAGTATACATTGAATCAATAAGCCCTGACTTGTTAGTGAGCCACCACTAACCCTCTAAGGGTCCCAACCTTTAAACTCTTATGGACCCCATCTCATAATGTCTAGTATTGGATCTACCTGCATTGAAATAAACAACCACGAACCTCGTTTCATTACATTTTCACACTAGACACACTATGACTCTATGCTCAATATAATTGAATACAATCACCACTCTCACAATTAATGTGTGCTCAACACTTAGCCATATTTGCACTCTCACTATACAATATACAATTACAAACTCACATAACCAATACAAAACAACTCAATTTAATTATTTAATTATTAAATATTATCAATTTTAAAATTTAAAATTTAAATATTATTATCAAAGTAATAACATATTAAAAAATTATCAATATTCATTGAGCCCAGAGGCTCTTCTACAGACTAGTATGATGTGTAACTCTGTATGCCCATCATCAAAGTTGAAATTATGCTCATGTCCTCCAAAATAAAAATTAAAAATTAAAAAAATTAAAAAATTAATAATGATTGTACAAAATATTTAAGTAATGTTGGCTCATAAAACATTTGCACCTAAATAAATTGGATCCTTCTAAATTCATATTAGATCGGTATTTAAAATAATCTATGTTAATTATATAAATTCAATTCTAATATATCTATATATATATATATATAATATATATAGAGAGAGAGAGAGAGAGAGAGAGAGAGAGAGAGAGAGAGAGAGAGAGAGATATAAGCAATAGGAGTTATGAAAACTAATAAAACCCATTCCATCACTATTCCCCACCGGGCTAGACTTTGCATTCATATTAAAATAATAGGATTTTCACAAAAAAAAAAATTATAAACTACTATGATGTATGAATTAAATATCTTTTTTATATATTTATTTAATTTTAATTAAAGTTTTTGTTTTTCCATGTAAAGTAATAAAAAGAAAATATATAATATTGTAGAAACAATGAGGTATCACCTTTAGTGATGTTTCCTTTCTGTTAAGGAAAACAAAAATTCTTTAACAATGAGGAAAACTAAAGTTGTTTTTATAATTACAATTTATAAATTATTTTAATACACGAAACTTATATATAAAGCTCTTTGCAAACATGGATCAAGTATCATTGGAAGCACAAAGGAAGCATTGACCTACATCTTGGGTCAAAGGGATTCTTCACAGTGGTGTTCTCAAACATCGAAGACAAAGACAAAATATTCGAAGGAGGACCCTACTTTTATGCAGCGATTGGTCTCTATATGAGGCCTTGGATGATGAACTTCGTCCTAGAGCAGGAGACCTTCACCTCGGTTCTAGTATGGGTAAGGCTAGATTCCCTACCTCTTGATTATTAGCAAATGGAATCACTAGCAGCTATTGGTAATAAACTGGGACGTTTTATCAAAGTTTCTGAAGCCACAAGAAGAAGGAAATATACTTACTTTGCAAGAATATGTGTGGATATGGATCTATCAGAAGCCCTTCTAGATGAAGTTATTCTGGAAATTCATGATGAGGAGTGGGTGCAAATCGTGGACTACAAGAATATCCCATTCAGATGTCGTAGATGCCATGAACATGGACATCTGTTCAGAGACTACCCTCTCGATAAAGTAGACAACAAAGAATACCTCAATACTTCGAAGGATACAGAGAGCTTTTAGAAAGTGGCAGGTAGAAGTAAAGGGGGAAAAAATGGAATGAAGCAACAACAGAACAAAAGGCAGAAGGCCAGTCAGAACAGGTTTCAAGTGCTAGATGAGAATGAGGATAGCACGAAGGATAAACGAGCCCAAGAGAAAGATCCTAACGAAAAAGAAATGGAAGAAAAAAGTAAACAATCTCAAGATATGATACACCAAAATGAGACTGTTATGAGTGATACAGCAATGGAGATGGACCAAGAAATGACCCAAAGCGAACTAGATCTAGAAGATTGTGAATTATAGGAAATATTAGACAAGGAAAACTTGGATCTGGAATAATTCTTGAGGCAGGGATCCGAGGAAGGAATAGAATCAATACCTCCAGAAGAATGCTCTAGAATACAACAATTATTTTTATTGAAAACCCAGGAAAGAGGATTGGATAAAGGTAAAAGTATTCACAAGCAGGAACATAGAGGGGTGAAAACTATGAAATCAACTCCCAGATTAGCAACTAGAAATCTAGGAAAAAGGAGGGGTAGGAAAAAGCGAAATGAACTCTTGATGGAGTGTGGAAAGCTAAAGATAGATTCAGGTAAGATGAAATATCTAACCGGTTAATCTTTCAAAAATATTTAATTATGAAGCTCATATCTTGGAATATTAGAGGTCTAGGCAGTAAAAGAAAACAAAGAATCTTAAGTCACAGAATGAAACTAGCATCACCAGATATCATCTTTATTCAGGAAACAAAATGCTCCATTCAAATGTTAAAGTAAATCCATAGAAAATGGATGAACAGTTTTGAGTTTCTTGAAGTGAAAGTAGAAA
Source organism: Pinus taeda (assembly GCA_000404065.3). Classification (NCBI taxonomy): domain Eukaryota; kingdom Viridiplantae; phylum Streptophyta; class Pinopsida; order Pinales; family Pinaceae; genus Pinus; species Pinus taeda. The sequence continues at coordinate 271,211 of APFE030522125.1, read as the reverse complement.
ACATAGCGGGAGGTATCCTCACTCTATGGAACCCCCAAAGAGTTAGTATTTTGGATGCAGAGGCATCAAGAAATTATCTATCTCTAATTATTCAACCAGTGGGAGTTGTGGACACTTTCCTCACCACAAATGTCTATGGGCCGCAAAGAATAGATGAAAAACTAAGACTATTAAATTCCTTGGCACAGCTCAAGAGCAGACATGAACGAATACCTTGGGTCTTGGGAGGAGATTTTAATATGATTAACTCACTTTCAAAAAAAAGGGAGGCACCAGACTACTAAATAAGGACTCAAAATTGTTCCAAACCTTTACTGATGACATGAATCTAGTGGATTCAGCAACGCATAATAACCTCTATACTTGGAACAATAAAAGAGGAGGAGAGGCTCAGGTCGCCTCCAAGTTAGATAGATTTTTGTTCTCCGAGGAGATTATGCTAGCAAATAGAGAAATAACAGCTAAGGTTCTACACTTTGGAGGTTCTGATCACTGGCCGATTCAATTAGAACTCGAGGGATTTGATTCTCCCAAGAACAAGCCCTTCAGGTTTGAGAATATCTGGTTCTCCCACCGAGATTTCATTAACAACATTGAAAAATGGTGGGCAGAAGATCTAAAAATCTAGGGCACGAATATGTTCATCCTACACAAAAGACTTCAACATATTAAATTCAGACTCAAAGAATGGAACAAGGAAGTTTTTGGCAACATTTTTGTGGAGAAAAAGGCAGTGGAAGCCAAACTACAAGAACTCAATCAAGCATTGATGACAATGGGTTTTGATAAAGACAAAAATCAGCTAGTTGGTAAACACCATAAAAAATGGGAGAATTTATGCAAACAAGAAGAAATATTTTGGAGACAAAAGTCTAGAATTCAATGGCTTAAAGATGGGGATCATAATACGAAAAAATTTTCATAGATCCACCATAGCCAATAGGGCTCACAACAGAATCTCTGCGATTTTTAATGACAAAGGGAAACTCCAAACCTCTCACAAGAACATCGAAGAAGTGTTGGTTCAACATTTCAGAAGTATCACGAAGGAGAATAATCCAGACACCGAGCAATGCATTAGAAAAATTGCAAATAAAATCCCTAAGTTGGTGACTAGAGAGGAAAATTTCAACTTGAACAAACCAGTCACTGAAGAGGAATTTAGTGAGATTATCAAGGACATGCAAAATGGAAAAGCTCCTGGTCCAGATGGTTTCAATGTGGATTTTTTTAAGGCCTATTGGAACATTGTTAAGCAAGACATCCTGAATGTTGTGGAGGATTCTAGAAGAAATAGGAATATTCTGAAAGCCCTCAACACCTCTTTCATCTCTCTGATCCCTAAATAGGATTCAGCCCTGACTGCTGATAAGTTTAGACCCATTGCCTTATGTAATGTGGTTTACAATATTATATCCAAGGTAGTGGCTAGCAGGCTCAATCCTCTTCTTGCTTCTTTAAACTCAAGTGAAGAATCTGGTTATGGGGAAGGCAAACAAATTATCAATAATATCATTATAGCACATAAGGCAGTGCACACGCTAACCAGTAAAAAACAGGCTGGTATGATCATGCAATTAGACATTGCCAAAGCTTATGACAAAGTTAACTGGAGCTATATCAAGAGGATCCTTGCTGCATTTGGGTTTGATGATAACTAGATCAGATGGGTTATGGCTCTCGTAACTTCTTCCAGCTTTTCTATTCTGGTGAATGGATCTCCATCAGCTATCTTCACTCCTTCTAGAGGGCTCAGGCAGGGCGACCCACTCTCTCCCTTTCTTTTTATCCTAATGATGGAAGGATTGGGAAGAGCCATTAAGCACGCTAAAATATTGGGAAAAATTAAGGGACTTCAATTAACCAAGAATGGCCAGACAATGACTCATCAACAATTTGTGGATGACACAATGCTACATGGAATTCCTACTGTCAAAGAAGCTTCAAAGTACAAACAAATCCTGAACATTTTTGCCCTGGCCACAAGTATGGAAGTATATCTCTCCAAATCATTTTTTTTTTTCTCGAATACTAACATTGCAATTCAGAGAAATATCTCAAGAATTCTAGGCTTCTAAAGGGATTCCCTCCCTTCAAAGTATTTGGGAATTCCGCTTACAGACAAACCCCTACACAAGAGCATTTGGGAACCGGTACTCAATAAGATGGAGGAAAAAGTTAAAAAATGGACCATCAGATCATTGAACCTGGCTCGCAGACTAATTCTGACAAAGGTTGTCCTACAATCAATCCTGGTGTTCTTTTTATCAGCTCTCCCAACCCCTAAAGGGGTCTTACAACAATTTAGGAATATCGAGAGAGACTTCCTCTAGGGTAAGGAAGAGACAAGGAAGAAATGGGCACTTGTTTCTTGGGATAAAATCTACAAACCTAAAAGTCACGAGGGACTAGGTTTAGATGATCAGGAAATCTTAAGTAATGTACTAGGAGCAAAACTCTGGTGGAGATGGGTTAAAGAACCATAAGCTCAATGAGCTAAAACCTGGAAAGAAAAATATGCAAGCTCTTGGCAAACGAATGATCTTATTAGAATGTTGGGAAACATAAAGGGCTCTTACATTTGGAATAAAGCCTGGGAAAACAAATGCCTAGTACAAGACCATAGTTTCTGGGAAATCAGAGCAGGGGATATTGCTCTCTTTCGGGAGGACAAATGGCAACAAGAACTAATGCTGCTAAAAGAAGACTATAAAGACCTCAAGCAGGAAACAGATTCCCAGGGACTAACCAGAGTTAAAGATTTCTGGAATCCTACTTACAGCTCTGAGAAATGGAGAAATTGGAGAAGCATAGACTGTAGTGAGGACAACCCCCTAAAAATAAAAGCCGAGGAAATTATGAGCATACTAAAAAAAAGGAAAATCTTGGTTACAGAGGGGCAAGATCAGTTAAGATGGGGCCTCAATAAATAAGGCTCCTTTAACCTTAACGAAGCTAAGAAGATTATCCTAAACCTAGATTCCAGCACTGCAATGAATTCTTCGCAACAACTCTGGAGCCAACAAGGGTGGATGAAGATCAAGCTATTCATGTGGTTAGTTCAGCATAAGAAAATCTTAACTTGGGACAATATTAGGAAAAAAGGTATTATTGGGCCCTCTAGATGTCAGTTATGTGAAGCTCAAGAGGAAACAATGGAGCATATTCTTAATAGTTGCACCTTTACCACCTGGTTATGGGACTCTTTTGCAACCATTTTTCAATAGACAGATCGAGATAAGAAAGCATCACAAACACCCTGATCAAGTGGAGAAGGAACTTTTCGGAAAATGAGATTCTAAATCTGGCTTGAACCTTTAAACCTAGCTTCATCATCTGGAATGTGTGGAAAGAAAGGAATAAAATAATTTTCAAGGATGAGAAATCCAATCATCTTCAACTGTTGGATCTGATCTTGAAGCAGATTAGAGAGACAGTGGGTACTACTGTTCGCAATCTTCCCAAAAACTCGCCCACGCTAAATGAGATGAGAACCCTCAGACAACTAGGAATGCAAGAAACCATTATCAATGGACTCAGAAGAAGAGAAGGAAATTTTGGAAAGGATAATGATTTCTGGCAGCCTCCGTCGAAAGGCTACCTGAAATGCAATATATATGGGGCTTCGAAAGGAAACCCTGGAATAGCTGGTTATGGAGGGGTGTTACAAGATGAAGATGGAATTATAAGATTCATTTTCCACTGCCACTTAGGTAAAGCCACAAATAACATGGCTGAATTAATGGCCTTGGAACAATGCCTGGAACTACTGAATCAAACTCATAGCTCAAATGTCATCATAGAGGCAGACTCATAAATCTCTATAAAAGTTGTTAGAAGAATCAATTGTGGACCAGCGCTAGAGAACGTCTCAAAACATTGGAGACTAATACAAGTGTATCAAAGAATACAGAAACATCTCCAGGGTCTAAGAACTGTTAGTTTCAGACATGTCAGAAGAGAAGCCAACAAACTAGCGGATAGTCTCGCCAATGAAGGAGCGTTTAATATTGTAAACAAATTTGAGATGAGCTAGAAGGAAATGTCACTGGGAAGAGTAAAATATCTTTGTGAGGAACAAGCGACAGAAGATAGAGAACTTTTCAAACATTGGGCCAGAAGGAAAGAAACTATTTGATGATGTCTAATCAAGTTCGATCATTGTTCTAGGGGAGGCTAGAGGAAGACGTATAGGTTCTAGGCTATCTTGTTGGAAAGTGACCAGGCCCCTTCCTCTGCAGATTGCTAATTAGGTTCTGCCCATGGTCTACAGTGGTCTCCATTGCCGATTTTGTAAAGGGAGTGTCTAGGCTATGGTAGCTCTTATTTCCCAGCGAAGCCGTTTCCCCTTCATTCCTCTTCCCAATCAGAAAACCAGGATAAAGCGGTTTATGGGTGATCACGTAGATTTGGGATGGTAAGTGGTTTAGTTGTTTTGGGAGCGATACCATTAGACTTCCGCCACGTGGCCAGTGCGGGGTGTTGAAACAACCCTCCACTGCGAGTTAAGTTTTGCACATTTTAGGTGGTGCGATATTTCGGGGTGCCGTCTGATCTCTTGGGGATGTGTCTACCATCAGATATGTTGGTGCTTTTTTGGTGGGGCCACGGGTCTCGATGGGCTTTTCACTTGAGTGACGAGGGTGTTTGTAAACCTTAGATTAGTCTTTTGTTTTGTTTGAGTCATCCTAAAGTATGTTGTGAACAATCTTACTGTCTGTTGTAGCGGGGTGAAGCTTTACTTTGGCATCATGCCCTTGGTTACCCTGTCGCCTCTTGGAGCTCAAGGTTTTGTATATTCTATAAAATTTTCTCGTTTAATGAAATAGAAGGAACTACTCTTGCTTAAGCAAAAAAAATAAAGCTCCAGAAGTATTGGCACATCTAGCTCATGCCCTGAATTGAGTTGTATAGATGTCAATATTTAGCATGGAAAGTATTCAGTAGCTACTCTCATGGCAACATGGAGTTTCTATATTCCCTTTGGATAATTTATACATGAAATTTGTGGTTAAATTGACAATCTTACATTATTTAATATTTTAAAGATAATATTTTATTTTTATTTTATTTAAGGTGGAAGTATTTCCTTTCGATCATTTTATATGGGTAAATTGACAATTTTATATCTTTTAAAGATTATGTTTTAGTTTTATTTTAGTTAAGGTAGAAGTATTTGTATGAATTCATGACACACAACTAATATAAGGTTATCGGTTGGATTGACATGATATTTTGTAATTAACCAAGTAGATTAATTACATATAAATATCTATAATGAAATTAACATAACCACAAAACATTATTTATTTGTGATGAATTTTTGACTATAAATCTCATGCAAAAAAAAGAACCTACTCCATCTCCAATGCTTATTTTGCAATCCTACACAATAAATTTTGAAGTATGAGATGGAAGAAAGAACTAGTGCCTAAGGGTTATAAATAGATATTCCCAGTGTATAGGCTATTGTTTCAAAAATAGGTCATTGGGCATGCTGGAAAAAGGCATAACATCTAAAATTATATAGACTAAAAACTAAATAAAAACTCAAAAATACTATCCAAAGTCCACCTACAATCATCCAAATTTATTTTCCAAGTGAAAAAGTTGAGACTAATTACAATTGCATTTAAGACTGCTTTTTTTCAAAATGAAAATGCTAAAGGCTAATTGAGGTTGCATTTAATTTTTTTTTTTTTTAAACATTGACATGTTTGGTTGTGTGAATGGAAATTGGGATTCTTCTAGTACATTGGAAATTTTGACTTTATAAGGACATATTATACTGGTCATCTTAAACTTAAATTTGATTTGGTATAATTTTTGTTGTTTTTTGTAGTCTTCACATACACATTCATCATGAAATCCAGATTTTACTAATCGATTCAATTGCACAATTATTAGATTTACAATTTGATTTGTTACTTGAAAATATATAAAAGAAAAACATTTTATTTTACCATTTATATAAATTTTAACAAATTAATAATGTTACATTAAATGGAATTTCATAATAATTTTATATTATATTTATATTGAAAACAAAAAATATTTTAATTGTTTTGATATGCATAACAAAAATTAATAATAATATTTTAATAATTGACAAAAATAATAATTCAAGAAATAATTTTAAAAACAAAAATTATAATAATTTATTTAATAGGTGGAATGTGTACATCAAACTTATACAATACACATCTATTCATTAATAAAAGAATCTACTTTTGTAGGTAGAACAATCACCACACACACACACACACACACACATATATATATAGGTAAAATGAATACATCAAATTCATACAACACACTTATCTAATCATAAACAAAATAAGTTAGCCTTTTATAATTAGTAATACAGCTAATTGAAATTGTCTATAACTAATAAAATAGATAATTAAAGTGATCTCTCATCAGCATAACATAAATGGATTCCATCACTTAACAATATAACCACTAACCTATAGACACACCATGCTTTCACCTAATATAGACACTAATTACATAATACAATATCTTATATAACAAATTAACATACTAACCAAATAAACTAAATCTAAAAATTTGAACAAATTGAAATTATCACCATGCAACCCCTACATCAACATATCTACCTTATCTACCTTACGTATCATTTTTATCTTCTGCGCTTTTAGAATGATATTTTTTAAAACTTAATCTGCACAATGGGCTTTTTTTCTTTTAATTGTTTTCTTTGTCAGTACTGTATCAGCCAGCGAAACATACAGAGAAAGAGCTTCAAGGATTTTAGAATGATATTTATTGAAATTTAATATGTAATGGCTTTCATTTATTTTCTTTGTCAGCGACTCGGTACTGTGTAAGCAAGCAAAATGTAAAGAGAAGATAGAGCTATAATTATTTCTTTTTAAATCAAACATCAAAGACTACAGAAAATGACTTGTTTAGGGACATTTTGATTTCATTGGATTTTCTTATTTGAGCAGGTACCTATTACCACCCCAAGAAACTCTCCTAGGTTGTATATCAGAGATGCTCGGAAACATTACAAACTAAACAAAAATTTTGGAAATATGGTGGATGAATGAAATAAATGTTGCATATTCAAGCCAGATAACCACTTCTACTATGCTTAACCCCAGACATGGGTGAACACCCCCAGACTACAAGGCTTTAGACCACCAATTACTCACAGTTTGAGGAACAAGTGAAGATGGAGAATTTTGATCACACCAACAGATGCACAGGACCCTGTGATGCCCAGCTACAACCAGTGAAAAGGTCTGCAAATCTATTCCCTAATGCACAGACAGGATGACAGCTCTCTCGCATTAAAACAACAGAAACCTGCATACACCTTCAATAATACTAACTAGATTCTAACATAGAGGTGGGATGACAGCCCCTCTAATGCTAAACATCTACAGCACATGAATAAATGCATAACAGGCATAGCCTAGAACAAAGAAGAAGAAGTGGAAAGTGAGCAATTAACAGCAAAAGAAGCTTGCATTAGATGAAAATGTAGACCAGACGCTGCAGGTATCACAGTAGTTACAGTCTCCAGAAGTTGAAGCTTACAAAAAAATATAATTCATCAACCCATTACATTCGGTCTTCTGGATATATATAGAGGTCAATTACAAAAAAATCTACTATCCTATGCGTGGATGGGTCATAATGGACCACCAACCACATTAACTATTTGATAAAAATCTCTGCTACAATCTACTGCTTGAATAAATATATTTGACATTTTCTGGTACTTGGCTGTCCTTCTGAGCAGGTAAAATGTTCTACAAAAGAGTGATCCATAACTGATTAATGTTGTGAACTGCTCGAGGAATGTCCTTTTGTTCTTCGGCCATAATTCTCTTGAATGCAGTTGTTGGAGAGTCACTGCGTCGGGTACAGGTAGTTGGCTACCTTCTTCCTTCAAGATCAAAAACTGTTGAGGACGCGAATAGTCGGGAAGGATGCAGAATGGGAATTGACCGTTGGATCACAGAGATGGACGACAGAGATTATTTTGCAGAGGCTTATCGAGAGATATGTGAATGGAGAAACATGGGCCGTCGGATCGTAAGATGGACGATCGGACGGTGGACGAGCGTGGAAGCTACGGGGAAATTAATAGGCAAGAGTCGGGTACAGAGGTGGTAAGTTGTTTGATCGCACCGCTCACGGGAACAGGTGGTAAATGTATAGGGCGAGTGCGATGCAATAAGAATGAGACACATGGCTGACGGGACAGAGGGAAAACTACTTTCCCCACGGGCTATCGTACATGTGGTTTACGGGAGCGGGAGTAGCTCATATCGTTGGATTGAGCGGGAGGTGCAATCGAACAAATGGAAAAGAATAAAGGTTAACGGGGTGATGTGACCGAGAAAGGTGCGGGTTACGGTACTCGGTCATGTTATCGGGGTTTTATAACCTTTTAATCCAGCACTCGGGGGCTAACAAAACACGGCTCTTACATTAAATGCAGGTGTAAAACAGGGGTAACGTGGCTATGGAATTATGAGGAGAATGAAGGGGAAGAAGGACACTGACTATTGTGAGCTCTCTTCTTGCAAAAACACCATGACCAAGCAATCCTTGATCCTCAAAATGTTCAGACATGTAGCAGCACTAACATTTGGCTCCTTCTGGGAATGAGATCCTCTCTGTGAGGTCTCAAGAACCTGCAGATCAATACTTTCCTGATAAAAATGAATTAGAAAAATTCCTAGTGTTCTATTGGGCATGGAGTCTCATTGAACCTACACTAAAACTACTAAAACAAAATATTTACAACTTTTAAGGCCAAAGACCTTAAATCACATAAATTTTCAAAAAACGCCCATTAATTGGGCCATCAAAAACTGCTTCTCCTCCCATACTTTTCAATATGAAGGTGTTGTTTCCTTAAATCTGAGAAATAATAAAAGGGCCTATCCAAAAAGCATCAAATTTCCCATGATTGCCTTTCTTCTTCTTTAACGCATCCCATTTTAGAACCAAGTCTCCAACCTGAAAATTATCTGCTTTTGTTTTCCTGTTAAAAGCTTCCTTGATCTTTTTCTTATGTGTTGCAACCCTTTCAACCAGTTGTTCTCTGATTTGATGTACCTCTGCTAAATCTATGATTCTTTTTGCCATGTCGTATTCCTCATCCTATTTTGATTGAAGGAACTTTGCCACAGGGAGAGTAAGCTGAATCGGAAATACTGCCTCTGTGCCATACACCAGCTTAAAAGGAGAATTCCCTATGGATTTCTTAATGGTCACTCTGTTAGCCCAAAGTGCATATTTGAGCTTGGAATCCCAATTTTTTTTGTTGTCCTCCAACAGCTTCTTAATTATCCTTATTAAACTCTTGTTAGATGATTCTGCTAGACCATTTCCTTGAGGATAGTATGAGGTAGAATGAATTAGTTTAATGCCCATTAAGTCACACATATCCACCAAATATTTGGCTCTGAAGGCTGCTGCATTATCTATGACTAATTTATGTGGACAACCAAATATGGTAAAGATATTTTCGATTAAAAACTTCATGACCACATTATGATAAGCCTTTTTGGTAAGGATTGCTTCAATCCATTTTGTGAAATAATCAGTGGCTATTAATATCCATCTGTGCTGGCCACTGGAATGTGGATTGATTTCTCCAATGAAATCCAAGCCCCACTGCTGAAAAGGACCTTTTGTAAATATTGGTTTTAAGGGCAAGGACTTCAACTGCTATTTTCCTTCAAATTTTTGGCACCTATCGCAAGATTTAACAAATGAAAATACATCATAAAATAAGGAGGGCCAATAATAACCAGCTCTCAGGATTTTTTGAGCTGTAGTCTTCCAATAATGTTGCCCTCCACACATGCTAGAATGAAATTGTTGCATAACTTCTATTGACTATTCTTTGTCTAGACACCTCAAAAGCACCCCAGGTGGATCCCTCAAATAGAGCAGATTTTCGTTAATACAATATTTTTTTGCTCTAAGCTTAATTATTCTCGCTTGACTTTGAGTATAGCTTGAAGGGATTTCTAGCTTCAGCAAAAATTTGACTATTTCAGAGTACCAGTCACAAGAAGTTAGATTTTCGGCCACTAATTGCTTTCTGTCTAGTTTAGCTATTATTTCTTCTTCTATTTGACCATTTTTTGAATTCAAGCACATAAGGTTTATGTCCAAAGTTCTGCAATTTTCTTCAGCTAACAACTTGGCAAGGCCCTGACCTCTGACAAGCTTGGTGGGCTTGAATTCTATATTAAATTCAATCAACTTTGCAATCCATTTAGCCCTTCTTCCATCAGCATCAGGTTGCGTCAAGAAATCTTTTATTGCAGCAAATGGCACATATGCAATTATCTTGGAATGCAGAATGTAAACTCTAAAAGCTTTTAAAGATTTGATAAGAGCATATGCATGCTTTTCAATAATGTCATACCTCAGTTCAGCATCCCTCAAGTTTTTGCTAAAAGATGCTGTTAGATGCTCTGAGCCCTCTTCATCTACTTGCAACAACACTGTTGCAATGATATCTTCAGAGGCAAATGAGAATACATGGAATTCCTTGCTGTAATTTGGACTTATTAATGTGGTAGCTTCCATTATAGCCTTCTTGATGGAATCAAATGATTTTCTTGCTACATCAGTCCACCTTAACTCTGACCCTTTTCTCAACATGGAGGTAATATGCTTCACTAGTTTTGTAAAATTTGGTATAAACCTCCTCACAAAATTAATTTTGCCCAGAAAGGATTGAATATCCTTCTTCGATCTTGGGACAGACAAATTCTGTATTTCTTTGACTCTTTCTGGGTCAATTTGGACACCTGCAGTAGAGACAATATGTCCCAATAGCGTGCCTTCTTCTAAAGAAAATTGTGATTTTTTAGGATTAACTGAAATCCCAAACCTTCTGCAATTCAAAAAAACTTTCTTCAAACGCTGCAAATGGTCATGATGGCTACTGGAGTATACGGTTATGTCATTAAGGTAGATAAGGACAAATTTATCCTTCTCTCCTATAAAAGCTATATCCATAGCTCTTTGAAAGGTGGCTCCAGCATTCATCAATCCAAAAGGCATATTGGCATACATAAAAGTTCCCCAAGGAGTGGTGAATGCAGTCTTTTCTTGATCATCTGGATGCACAGCAATCTGATTAAAGCCTAAAAATCCATCTATGAAAGACATTACTTTTGCTCCTAACACCCTTCGTAGTAGATGCTCCATCTTTGGTAAAGGATAGTTGTCTTTTTTGAAGCGTTTGTTTAAGTTTCTGAAATCAACACACAGTCTGATTTCTCCACTTTTCTTCCTCACTACTACTAGGTTGGCTATCCATTTTGAATATCTGAGAGGGACTACGATTTTAGCAGCCAACAGCTTTTTAATTTCTTTTTCAATCAAAGGAAGAAGTATAGGATTTATCAGTCTCAACTTCTCTTTGAAAGGAATGGTGTCTTTTTCCAAAGGGATTTTATGCTGGATGATATTCCTATCATAGGTTTTCAGATCACTATATTCCTAGGAAAACACATCAGCAAATTGCTTCATTAATTTGTAGTATTTAAAACTTTGATCATCAGACAAACGAGTGGACAAATTTACATATCTAGGCTAACCTAGACTTCCTATATCATGCTTACAGACTGCAGATTGGTCTTCTTTTTGGGGAACCTTGTAAGGCACATCATTTTGGTCAAACAATCTTTCTAGAGGAATTAGACCCTTAGGAATATGATTACTGGGCAGCTAGAAAATGCTATCTTTGCCAATTTTATTTCTAAGTTGTTCTTGGGAATTTTCTACCAAGGCTTCATTTTCTTGGTCAATTTGCATTTTAGAAAACTCATCAATAACTTGCAAGAATCTATTTATCTCATCATCATCATCAAAAACTTTCCAATGCTGGACATTAGCAGGCAAGGATGGTCTATACTTCATTTGGACTTCATAAACTAGTCTGGGAGGCATGGGAGGGATAAATAGACTAGCAGACACAACAAGGGAATCAGCAAGCTGATTTTGAGCTTCAGGAATATATGAAATACATAAATAATAAAAGGAATCTCTAAGTCTCCATACCTCATCTCTGTACGCTTTCAGCCTTGGGTGCTTTGCCTGAAATGTTTTATTTACTTGTTGAATGATCAGGTCAGCGTCTCCAAACACCTTTATGTTCTTGACTCCTCTGTCTTTAGCTACATTAAGGCCCAATATCAGAGCTTCATACTCTACTATATTGTTTGTGACTTGAAATGCCAACTTAAAAGACAACTGTGTGCTTTCTTGTTGTGGATATATCAACACCACCCCCGCTCCTGCAATCTCCCTAGAACATGCTCCATCAAAGAACATCTCCCAAACCTGACTTCGTTACTCTTCCTCGGCCTGAACAATTGTTTTCGTGAGCTGCAACAAGGCCTTCTGAGATTCTTCTATTTGGAGTATACATGCTCCAAAATCAGTGTCCACCACATAAATAGGATGATTTGTAGTATTTTTCTCATCACTGATGATATATGCCAGCTGTGCTTCTCTGTATAATCTCCTGCTTTCTCCTCCAAAGACTAGGACAGTGGCATAAGATATAAATCATTCTGTAATGCCCCACCTAGTCTCTTAATCCACCCTCTAGATAGCAGCATGCCAAACTTAGGAGGGACATCTGCCACCACTATATCCATCACCATGCTCATCATAGGCAGCTAAGTTAGGGTAAAGGCTAAATCTTTTATCAGTCCCAGGAACTTTACTTTCCTTGAATCAAAAGAGAATAAATCATGATATGGTCTAGTGATATCAAGGCCTAACTCTTCCATGACAGCTTTTGGCATCAGATTGTGGCTAGCCCCTGTGTCTAGTAGGCGGTTGTGGAGGATTTTATCATGAATGGTCAAGGAGACATAAAAAGATGGAGAGTTATTATCAGCAGGTTCAGTCATTGGGCTAAGCACAACTCCAGGCTTGTCATCTTGCAAATTTACAAAGTCAGTGGAGGTTTGTGTAGCTTTCAGCTCAAGAGCTTCAAGGATAGGCTTTCTAAACATGTTCCTCTTTACAAGTTCTAACAGAGGCACATATATTTTTAATTTTTGAACTTCTGCTTCAATGCTAAAAGGGGAAGGGGACTTATCAGGACCTTTTACCTCTTGAACTGGTGCTTTGAGGATGACTGGATCAGTTGCTGGTCTCTTTTGTCTCATATTCTGTGACTCTGTTTGCACATCATCTCTTTGGGCAAGATTCTCCTTGACATTATTTGCATTAGACCTCAGATTATATCTTTGCTGCCCACCAATCTGCAAAACACCCTCTCTATCCCATCTTTGACTGTCTTGTTCCTGCAGCAACGAGTCTGCATATTCAGTCAATGTCAAGAAGGCGGCACTGCCTTTATCTTCCATGCAATGTATTTCATCCTCATCTTCAAGCTGTTCTTCCTCCATGACTACATTTTGAAAAGGAGCTTTAACTTTGTGTTCTTCATTTGGTTCTTTACCCCTCTGTATTATTTGTAACTCCTCATTGCTCTTCTGTATGGATTTGAGTTTCTTGGAGCAAAAGTGTTATACTGCCTTGTTTTTCCTGAATTCTGCTCAATCTTCAGCTTAGATATTTTAGCAACTAATGACTCTATCATTTTGGTCATTTTATCTAGTTTGGGCTTTGAAGATGAGGCAGAGGAAGAAGAAGCCTCCCCTCTCTGTCTCCTTCTGTCAGTATGACTTTTGAGTTTTTCTGCAACCATAATATTGGATTCTACTTCTAGGGCTGCATTTGGCATGTCTGCCACAGTAGCACATCTTCTTTCTCTCAGTAATAAGCAAAAATTAGAGTCAAAAGCATTGGCATATGTGAGTTTGGTTGAAGTGGGAGTTGGCTTTACCTCAGTTGGAATTTTACTATACATCCTATTAAATCTTTTATTGAAATCAGGCAAAGATTCTCCATTTTCTCTCTTCAAGTTACCAAACGCAGTATGGTAATACAACAAGTCCTTTTTATCTTCCCATTGTTTTAAAAATGCATCATCTAAGGCTTCAATATCAGCAATAGATCTAGGGGCAAATTATCTGAACCATTTTTTGGCCTCACCATCAAGGCTCTGGACAAAAACTCTCATCCACACATCATTTTCACTAATATCTAAGTTATCAGCATAACTGTAAAAAGCTTCAAGGTGTTCTTCAGCAGTTACCCCATTTGTACTAGTGAATTTAGGCATGTATTTTTGGTACTCTCCTACAGGCATGGCATTCAAAGGAACAGGTAAAACTAGGGGTCCATACCTAGCAAAAACAATTCTTTCCATCCTAGTAGGTGCTTGCTGGCCTGCCATGGGTGGGGTATGCGAAATGCTACTGGTAGATTGAATAGTGGGAAACAATGAAATGGAGAGCAGAGATAAGGGAATATGATGGATTGTATGGGATACAATCTTTGGACTGATATCCAAAGGGGAACTAAATACACAAGGAGCTGTATGAATCTCTGCAGGTGATTCTTCGCTAGCAATACAAGGTTCTGATTCTTCAAACTGTCTATTCTCAACTATGACCTCCTCTTAATAAGATTTCTTGGGCTTACTTGATCCTGATGCTCCATCCTGTGATGATTTCTTCGACTTGATAATCTTCTCAGGGTCAAGCACTAGTTCAGCTGGTGATTTCTAAGGATTTCTTCGAGTATGTCTCACAAACTGTGCCAGAACTGCAAAGTGGAGTCACCACCAGGTAGCTCCTCCAGTAGAGTCGCCAGATATATGGTTACAACCAGAAATGTGTCCAAACCTTGTCTATCATCAAGATCTGGAACTGTGTCGTTTCCCAAGGAAGCTATGCTTCAACCTCCTTTCCCTGGCAATGACGCTAGTTAATGTTATCACCCCAAGAAACTCTCCTAGGTTGTATATCAGAGATGCTCAAGAACATTACAAACTCAACAAAAATGTTGGAAATATGGTGGATGAATGAAAGAAATGTTGCATATTCAAGCCAGATAACCACTTCTACTATGCTTAACCCCAAACATGGGTGAACACCCCACGACTACAAGGCTTTCGACCACCAATTACTCACAGTTTGAGGAACGGGTGAATATGGAGAATTCTGATCACACCAGCAGATGCACAGGACCCTGTGATGGCCAGCTGCAACCAGTGAAAAGGTCTACAAATCTATTCCCTAATGCATAGACAGGATGATAGCTCTCTGGCATTAAAACAACAGAAACCTACATACACCTTCAATAATACTAACTAGATTCTAACACAGAGGTGGGACAAAAACCCCTCTAATGCTAAACATCTACAGCACATGAATAAATGCATAATAGGCACAACCTAGAACAAAGAAGAAGAAGTGGAAAGTGAGCAATTAATAGCAAAACAAGATTGCATTAGCTGAAAATGAAGACCAGATGTTGTAGGTATCACAGTAGTTACAGTCTCCAGAAGTTGAAGCTTACAACAAAATATCATTCACCAACCCATTACATTCGGTCTTCTGGATATGTATAGAGGTTGATTACAAAAATATCTACTATCCTATGCATGGAGGCATCATAATGGACCACCAACCACATTAACTATTTGATAAAAATCTCTGCTACAATCTGCTGCTTGAATAAATATATTTGACATTTTCTGGTACTTGGTTGTCCTTTTGAGCAGGTAAAATGTTCTACAAAAGAGTGATCCATAACTGATTAATGTTGTGAATTGCTCGAGGAATGTCCTTTTGTTCTTCGGCCATAATGCTCTTGAATGCAGTTGTTGGAGAGTCACTGCGTCGGGTACAGGTAGCTGGCCACCATCTTCCTTCGGGATCAAAAATGGCTGACGACATAAATAGTCTGGAAGGATGCAAAATGGGAATTGGCCATTGGATCAGAGAGATGGACGACGGAGATTAGTTTATGGAGGCTTATTGGGAGATATGTGAATGGAGAAACATGGGCCGTCGAATCGTAATATGGACGATCAGACAGTGGACAAGCGTGGAAGCTATGGGGAAATTAACAGGCGAGAGTCGGGTACGAAGGCGGTAATATTTTTTATCGCACCGCTCATGGGAACAAGTGGTGAATGTACAGGGTGGGTGTGATGCAATAAGAATGAGATTCGTGGCTGATGGGACGGCGGGGAAACTGATTTCCCCGCGGGCTATCGTATGTGCGGTTTACGGGAGCAGGAGTAGCGCATATCGTTGGATTGAGCGGGAGATGCAATCGAACAAATGGAAAATAATAAAGGTTAACAGGGTGATGTGACCGGGAAAGGTGCGGGTTATAGTACTTGGTCACATTATCGAGGTTTTATAACCTTTAAACCCAGCACTGAGGGGCTAACAAAACATAGCTCTTACATTAAATGCAGGTGTAAAACAGGGGTAACGGGGCTATGGAGTTATAAGGAGAATGATGGGGAAGAAGGAAACTGACTATTGTGAGCTCTCTTCTTGCAAAAACACCATGACCAAGTAGCCCTTGATCCTCAAAATGTTCAGACATGTAGCAGCGCTAACAGTACCCAAGTTGGAAAACAAAGGGGATGCACAAAAAATGACTTTTTTAGGGACACTTTGATTGATTTCGTTGGATTTTCTTATCTCAACAGGTACCAAGTTGGAAAACAAAGGGGATGTGCAATAAAGTATATGACATGCCAAAATGTCTTAAGTGTACCTGGAGAGGGCAGTTTGTATTCGATACCATTAAATATGAAGAGCGAAGATAGTTCTGATCCCTTAGAATTCAACGTGAAAAATGATCGAGCCCCATTGCCCTTACGATGAACATGAAATTATTGAGAAATATATGTTCTTATGTCTGCCGTGGTTGTGTCGGCTTTGAATCATTACTATATATTCCTAGAAAAAAAAAATTGTTATAGGATCCATATAGATTTATATAGATTTATTTTATGTACAAATTTAATATTGTTCAAAAGTTAGAGAAGTGAAAATAAAAATTCACCCAAAACACAAAACATGATAATTACAATGAATTCGGTGAGGGTTATAAAACTTTTTCCACTAGCGACTCACTTAAAATATCCTGACATGCAACCACACATTACAATTCATCTCTCACTTAACTCGACTTGACTAACCACTCAGTTAACTGACTCTCTCACTTTAGTCAACTCCTCATGCGAGAGTAACTAGCTTATTTTAACAGTCCCCCTTAATTACGACCACTAAACTAAGACATGACTCTTGACAACTCAAACATCCCTATTGGTCTATGTCTTAGCTAGCGTTACAAAAGCTAAGTTTCTTCTATGAAACTCATACACATATTGTGCTAATGACTTAGTAAATATATCAGCCAATTGTTCACTAGATTTACAAGGCTTCAAGTGAACTTCCTCATTGCTCACAAGTTCTCTAATAAAGTGATATCTAGTATCAACATGCTTGATATTTTGATGAAATGCACTATTCTTGGATAGTGCAATTGCTGAGGTGTTGTCACAGTATATTATTGTTGATCCTTGTTGTTTCTGCTTGAGTCCATCAAATATTCTTCTTAATGAGACTGCTTGACATGCTGTTGATGTTGTTGCTACATATTCTGCTTCTACTAAGCAAAGTGTCACAATGGGTTTCTTCTTAGATGCCCATGAAATCACACCTAAACCAAAATAGAATGAAAAACCAGAAGTGTTCTTCCTATCATCCAAACTTCCTACAAAATCACTATCTGTGTATCCAGTCAAATCCTTATTTTCATTGCTTGCATACATTATGCCACAAACTCTAGTTCAAGCTATGTATCTCAAAATTCTTTTTCCTGCACTCCAATGTGTGTCTTTTGGAATCTCCATAAATATAGAAATCAAACTCACTCCTTGCATGATATCTAGTCTTGTAGTTGTGATATACATGAGGCTGCCAACCAATCTTTTGAATAGAGTTTGATTGATATCTAATCCTTCATCATCCTTGTTTAACTTTGTATTTGTTGCAACTGGTGTAGGGACAGGTTTGCAATTTTCCATCCTGAATCTTTTCAACAAATCTTTGGAATATTTATTTTGACAAATAAAAATTCTTTTTTTAGATTGCTCAACTTCTATGCCAAGAAAATATTTCATGAGACCAAGACTTGTCATCTCAAATTCTTTCATCGTGGCTACTTTAAATTCATCTAACTCAAAGTCACCTATAAAAATCACGTCATCAACATATAAGAAAACAATCAAACTCTATCCATGCTCATTTATCATTGTGTACAAGGTAGTCTCAATGTTTCTTCTACGAAACCCATTCTTAATCATGTAGTTGGTGATTCTGTTATACCAAGATCTAGGCGCTTGCTTCAGCCCATAGAGTGCTTTCTTCAACATGTAAACTTTATCTTTGTTAACTTCAACTTCATAACTTGCAGGCTGTTACACATAAATTTCTTCTTCTAGAATTCCATTTAAGAAGGTTGATTTCACATCCATCTCCTATACTTTCCACTTTTTCTGAGCTGTTGCGGCTAGAACTTCTCTTATAGTATCTAATTTGGCTACCGGAGCAAACGTTTCTCCAAAGTCTATTCCTGGTTGTTCCGAGAATCCTTTTGCTACAAGTCTTGTTTTAAATCTGTCAAGTTCACCTTTCTCATTCAACTTTGTCTTTTATACCCAATTCACACCAATGATATTTTTGTCCTTTGGTAAATCAATCAAATATCATGTATCGTTCTTTTCAATAGCTTCAATTTCTTCATACATGGCTTGCACCCAATTTTCATCTTTGATTGCTTCTTCAAACGAAGAAGGTTGGAATGATCTTAATGCAAAATTTGAAATAGCATCCAAATCATCATAAATATCTTTCACACTTATCATCTTTCTCTTGTCATTGCTTGATTCATCACGTGATTGATTGTTAGGAGAAGCTCGATCTATTGATCTTCTTGAAGATTTGTGCTGCTCAGAAAATCTTGGAGTCCTTGTTGGTGTGTATCTGTTTAGTGTCTTCACCTATGATTCTTGTTGCTCCTTTTCTTCTACATCATATTCTTCCATCGGTGGCACTTGTGCATCAACTGTTTTGTCTATAGTTCCATTCCACGACACTTGTTCTTTAAGCACAACATCTCTACTACTTATGGTCTTCTTGGTGACAGGTTTGTACAGTTTGTAAACTTTTGGTTGCTCACTATAACCAATGAATATGCATTTTTCAGTTTTATCATCCAATTTGCCTCTTCGCTCTTTAAGCACATTCGCATAAGCTATGCATCCAAATACTCTAAGATGAGATACGCTGGAAGACATACCTAACCATGCTTGTTCTGGTACTCTGTTCATTATACTCTTTGTAGGAGATATGTTGATCACATAAATAGCACATGCAACTGCTTTTCCTAATACTCATTAGACAAGTTTCTTCCTTTCAACATGCTTCTTACTACGTTCATAATTGTCTTGTTCTTTCTCTCTGCTACACCATTCTGTTGCGGTGTGTACCTAGTTGTAAACTGTCTTCTAATTCCATGTCGTTTGTAGTAATCATGGAATTTCTCTGAATCATATTCTCCACCACGATCTCACCTCAATACCATGATTTGTTGATCTATTTGGTTCTCTGCTAAGGCTTTGAATTTTTTTAACTTTCCAAAAGTTTCAGACTTCTGCTTGAAGAAGTAATCCCAAGACTTTCTACTATAATCATCAACGAATGTGAGGAAGTAACAACTTCCACCAATCTACTATGTCCTCATAGGTCCACACAAGCTTGTATGCACTAGCTCAAGAGGTTTCTTTTCTCTCTATGCAACATGCTTTGGAAAACTTTCACAGTGTTTCTTTCCAAAGTTGCAACACTCACAAGTACTAGCAATTTCTTTGATGGGAGGTAATCCTCAAACCATCTGTTTATGCTGCAACAATCTTAAACTAGAAAAGTGCAAGTGTCCAAATCAAAAGTGCCATAACCAATAATCATTAGAACATGAAACTATAAAAGAACTGGCCTGATCAATGTAATTCATAATTAGAGGAAAGAGTTTGTTCCTTGTCATCTGCACCTTTGCTATCAATTGCTTGCTTGGGGGCTTGTCATATATAACACATTCTTGTCCTTGAAAGATAACTTTGTACCCTTTCTGTGTCAATTGACCAACACTTAATAAATTATTTTTGAGACCAGGAACATGATATACCTTTGAGATTGTTCTCGTATACCCTTGCTTGGTCAGAATGTTGACCACTCCTTTGCCATCTACATCCACAATCTTATCAATCCCCAATGTTACCTCTATTTTCACAAATTGATCTAAATTTGCAACAAAATTCTTGTTGCTTGTTCTGTGATTACTGCAACCATTGTCTAATAGCCACACACTGTCAGAAGGTTCATGCATGGTATGGCAAGCTAGGAACATGGACTTAGTACTCTTTGTAGTGACATTGGCTCTCTGGTTCCCTTGATCAACTATCTTCTTCCTACAATCAGAAGGATAGTGACCAAATTTATTGCAATAATAACATCTCACCTTTGATTTGTCAAATCTTTGATTATTGCCGAAGTTTTTGCAATTGCTTCCACTTTCATGTTTATGGTCTTCTCGGCCATCTCTCTGGCCACCATATCTTTCGCCCTGTCCTCTGCCTCTCAATCTACTTCTACCTTGACCTCTGTCTCTTGAAATAGAAACCTGAACTTTGAAGGCGGTCTCTAAAGTGGAATCTTTATTTCTGTCTATCCTTGCCTCATGCGATAGAAGTGATCCCATCAACTCATCAACTGTTAATGATGCCGAATCCTTGGCTTCTTTTATGGTTGCTACCACAACATCAAATTTGGTAGACAATAGTCGGAGGACTCGCCTAAAATATCTTTACATGCAACCACACACAAAAAGTCGTCTATCACTTAATTTAACTCGACTTAACTCAACACTCATTTACATCACTTAACTCGACTTGACTCAACAACCCATCTTTAGCCAAATCCCCATGCCGGAGTAATTAGCTTAGTTTAACAAATATGAGCTTAGAGGGATCAAATTTCTTCACGTACAAATTTATTTAGAATGTAAAATACAACGTTTGATTTTTCATTTTATTTTTAAATGCTATATAGAGTATATATGACCAAATATATATTTTAACAATAAAAACTTAATTTCTTCATATATACATAATATTTTTACAATGATATATAACACATATATATTGGCATTAAAATATTGTACATAACATTTATATAAACACATTTGTATGTCAATATTAATTCATTTTAAAATATTTTATTGATAGCTCCCATTTAATATTTTTATATACAACAGTAAAATATTTTATTTTAACATTTTTTTAATATAGATATATATCGATATAAATGATTTAACATAGATCTTAAAATAGTTTATCTAAATTTAATGTTGAAATAGTTTTGAAAGTATAAGATTTAAATATTTTACTCACATATTTTTTTACTTCTAAATTTATTCTTTATTATTATAATCCATATTATTTTTCTATTTAAAATATAATTTTTATTTTTACTTTAAAAAATAGAAATGACAAACTTACACATCCCTCCCTCCTACTAAATCTTAAAAGAAGACTCTGAACTGAATAATATTTTTATTTAATATTTCGGTGAAGAAAACATAGGTTAATTGTATCGCCCAATATTTGATCGCTAGCTTGTACACAAGAAATCGCAGTATCTTTATGCTCTTTGTTCACAAACTCAACCACGCAGCCCCGCTAGTACTTTTTGAAACCCACAGCGCTTCCCCCACCAACTTTTGAAAACTAACAACGATTGGCAAGGGGCAAAGTAGGTATAAAAGGACTAAAATTTTATTACAGTGTATAGCTTATTGAAAATGTTTGAACCCTATTTGTTTAATATTTAAGTGGTCCAGAATTCTACGTATTCTGTGAAGTTTTTTATTAAATTGGGTTTTAAATTGGGTTTACGGATGATAAGATTTATCGAGGACACCAAGTCATTGCTCGTTTCAACCTCTACTCCAATGGATTTGATAATATTGGCGTATATAATATTTGATTTATAACATTAGTTTATAAATTTGGTTTATATTTCAGTCTATAGTATTTGGTTTATAACATTGTAGTTTACAATATTTAGTTCCTATAACATTATAATTTACAATATTTAGTTCATAATATTGGTTTATATATTTGAGTTATAATATTGGGTTTATAATATTTATTTTATAACATTGGGTTTATAAAATTGGTTTATAATCTTTGTTTTATAGCATTTATTTATAATATTTGGTTTATAGCATTTATAATATTTGTTTATGATATTTGTTGGAGAGGTAAATCCCCTCTACGGATAGAGGCGATCCCTACTAGCCCAAAAGGGGTCTAGCAACAATCA
>APFE030522125.1:148087-228362 GCA_000404065.3 Pinus taeda | reverse complement strand
ATAGTCAAATTAGGAATTTTTTACCATAAATAGGGAGATGTAAAACTCATTTTTACCATTTTACCATCTGAGCTTTGGAGAACGTTGGAGAACTATAAAGTTGGCGGAGCGAATTTCTCATCATCCGGACGTTGATCTTCCGACAGCTGAGTCCAGGTAGGTCCCTCTTGCCTTACGCTTCATTTTGATTCCATTTTTAAGCAATTTCACCGTGGGATTTGGCCATTTGGCCAAATTTTTTGAGCGTTGGTGTGCTCTCAGTCAGCGCGGATTCACCCATCGGGTCCGCGCTGATCGATTTTCCCAACACACACCACTTTCCGGGTCAGCGCGGAAAACCCGTGTCCTTCCGCGCTGACCCAGAGAAAAATACACAGGCTGCCATTTCCAGCGCGGCTGTTTTAGAAACAGTCGCGCTAGCGCCATGAAGATTGATTTTTTAAAATTAAATGGACAATTTTCAAATGCAGGCAACCTAATGATTTTTGGGTGATCTTGCAGGACATAATGGCCTTTGTATGGCAAGAGAGAGACCATGATAATGCAGATATAGCTGCTTTTGCTGATGCCGGATGCCGAGATGCAATGCGGGCATGCGGTTTACTTAAGTTCTTCCTTACTCTGAGCTTGAGGGCTCAGCCAGACCTGCTAGAGCTTCTGATCAGAGCATGGAACCCAGTGGATGGGAAATTTACCATCCGAGGTCGAGACATAGAGTTCGACTCTTCGGACATTTACTTTTTGACTGGATTGTCTCGCCGAGGCGTGATGCCCATCCTGGAGGGGCAGCATCCTAGCGGTGAGACTCTTGATCAGCTGATGGCCCGTGTATGCCCACAGGCGGTCAAAACACGGAGTGGGAAAGTAAGCATCCCATCAGTGGGTGCTGGACCACACGGCGACATAGTCCTCCGTACCATACACTTTTTAGTGACGCGGGTAGTAGGCAGTCTGGCAAATCACGAGGCCTCAAAGGCCAACCCGTCACTGGCTCTCGAGTGCTTACAGCCCACGATTTTCAACTAGGCGGCAGCCGTGACCAACAGCATGAAGAGGCAACTGAGTAGCTGCCGACGTGGAGAGTCGAAGCAGTTCGGCTGCGAGTCGCTCCTTCTTCCACTCATGTTTGAGCGGGTGCCGGCCCTTCGGCTGCAGACTATGGTAGTAGACCCGCCAAACAACGCACGAGAGACGAGGGCCACCAAGTGGTCCCGGGTCATGCCACGTGGAGGTGGTGGGCGCTCAGTGTCGTGGGGCGTCTTTTTCCGAGAGTGGCTAGAGTGCCAGGTTATTTTCGTCGAGGACTGGCCGTACGCCGGTATCGACTTCCGTGGTGATCCTGACATGCCGCTGCCTGCGGGAGAGCAGTGGGATGATGGAGGTAAACACTTGATCTTTTGATTTTCATTTTTGTGATGTTTTTGCATTTTTTCATGTACATGTCCTAATAAATACTTATGTTGTGCAGATGTGGGACCCGTGAGACCCCTAGGCCTGGCTCCAGAGGCACAGAGGGAAGAGCAAGATGCCGCCGTCTTGGCCTTGGCTCTTGCAGGAGGTGACCAGACAGAGACCGTGGTGCACAATCTTGAGGGCTTACTGGTAGGAGTCCCAGACTATCAGGGGATCGAGGAGGTCCCGCTAGCTGCACAGATCCATACATTGGGTGTAGAACCCAGGATGCACCGCCTTTTGAGGCGGGTGGCTCGAGCGGTGGCATGCTACAGAGAGCATAACCGACCACAGTAGACGCCTAGGTTTTATTTTCCATTGCTGTTTTGAGAGACATACATCTCAGATGTACTGAGGACGTCGGATTTATTGAGACATGTACACTTATTTTGAGCGCCTTAGTGCACCACACGATATATATACATGGTGTTTTTATTGTATCTTATGCTTCTTATGTTTGTTGATTTACATATTTCGCAAATGTCTGTCTAATACATAGTTAGCCAATGCATCAGTTACAGCATTAAGTCTTCTTGGAATGTGAATGATAAGTAATATAATCAAAATCTCTTTCCAATAACTTAACACGTAAATACAACCTTAATATGCGATGATCTCTGACGGAATATTGTCCATTGAGTTGGTGGACTACAAGCTATGAATCTAAATTTACAACCAATGAGCGGATTCCGAGGTTAATTGCCTCGGCTAATAATTCAATTACAGCACTATATTCAGCTACATTGTTTGTTGTGCAACCTAGACACACACCTTGAATATCTACTAACTCACCATGAGGACCGTAGATCACCCATGCCGCAGACGACAGATTGTGAGTACTGTGGGAAGCACCATCAGCGAAACCAACGTAAGGTGATCCAGACATCTGTTCAGAAGCAGAAGACACAATAAGCAGCGATCACACCGACACACTAAGACGAGAATCAAATAAAGACGCACACACACAACATACTGTAAAGAACATGTATGTACAAAATATAAAGAACTTGCACGATACTCATTTCAAGTCAGACCCTTTTCAGGGCTTCGCCTTATCACACTGATGCATAGCCGGCCTAGATAATGTAAGCATCGCTCGGCCCGTCGAATAAAATGATCAACAACACTGATGACCTGCCCATGCCCCCCAGCCGAGCGGGGTTTACAAGCTAGAGGATCAGTGCCCCCATGGGCGGAGGGACCGAGGGTTGCAACAGAGTGCGATAAAGGATCTGTGCGAGTCGAGACCAAAGCTAATGAAGCAAGGTTCGGGGGTGGGAGGGAAAAAACACCCATGAGGGCGGGTTATTTAAAGAGCCTAGCTCCCACATTTTCATACGGAACTGAGGTATGCTCAATGAAGGGTGTGTTTCCCTCAGAAGAGGAGGCGAAAAACGAGAGTTGATCAACCGTGACAATTTTCCCTTGATGGGGGAAACGAATGACACGGAAGAGAGACGAAGCCACAGCATGCATAGCGTACGTCCAGCTCCGGCCCAGAAGGAGGTTATAGGTAAGACTTGCGTCTACAACCTCAACTTCAACTTCTACAGTCTTCCCTTCTAAGGTAATCGGTAGCCGTTGAAGGATACCATACGGTCGAGACTCTCTCCCGGCGAACACTTCCAAGGTCGTTGGAGACTGACTCAACGTCGGGGACCCGATGGCTTTCCAACATGCAATGGACATAATGCAAGTTGAGGCGCCCTCATCAATGACTGTACAATGGATCGTTTTAGAATTGATGACGACTTGTATGAGGAAAGCTATCTGATGAGGCAGTCGCGGAACATGACTCTTGAGGTCGAAAGTGATTAAATCTGAGTCCGCTGGGTCTATGCCACCGATGGCTGATAGCAGGGACTTCCTCTGAGGGGGGCAGCTCTGCAGGACCTCCAATGCGGACATGGCAGACGGAGCCTGCGCTAAGTCCTCCACGATGCTATAGTGCTGGGCAGCACGAGCATTCGGGTTATAGGAAGACCTCCTGAGTACCCCTTTGGGAGGGGGTCGAATTGTCGTCTCGACACTTGGTCTCTCAATATGGAGAGGACCAAAGCTGGACGGAGGAGCAGTTGAGGGAACCTCTGGCTCCTTCCCGGCGGACGACGGATAATCCTTAGCTCGAGTTGATACATGAATAGGAATAGTTCCAGCGATGAAGACCTGGGAACCGAAGGGAGAGGATGAAGAAGGATCAGCTACCATCTGGGTTTGCTGAGAGGGAAAGGGTTCTTTCAAAACAGCAGGGATCCCTTGAGCACCTTTCAACAACCGACTAACTTCGGCTTGCCTGGGGCAGTCCTTAGTATAGTGGTCTTCCTCACAAATGAGGCAAGGATACTTAGGCTTACGCTTAGCTCCTTCCTCAGCAGGAGGTTTAGATGATTCCTGCTTGGGTTGATCGGACTTATTTTTCCCTTTCCCCTTTTCCTTTTTCTTTCCTTTTGAGGCCTTGCCCGTCGTAGAGGACTGAACGGCATTGACCTCGGAAGTGTTACCGGAAATTACAATGCCCTGGGAAGAGTTTTCGTTAGGTGAACTTGACTTCTGCTTCCCAGAATTGGATGACTTTTTAGAGCCTGGCTTACAGAGCCAATGACTCCATCGACAGATGGCTTGGGTGGAGCCTTGGATGTGTCGGGCCTAGGGGCATCTGGCAAATAATCATACAAAGTACCAGACTGAGAATAGACTAAGTCTAGGTACTGAGCACGCGCGATCGCTTGCTCTTCAGTTACGCATGCCCCCATGGCAATGTCCCGCGCAATCTTGGGGACAAAGGAGGTAGTAAACCAGTCGGTGAGGAGGAAATCAGGTATCCAAAACTTGATTAACCTGCGACGCCTTCTCCATTCATGAATATGATCGGAGATATGTGTAGCAGTGTCCTACTTAAGAGACGTAAGGAGATGAGTCCCCGTCTCATACCGAATGGGTAACTGAAACTGATTCAAAAATGCCATAGCCAGTGAATTGAAATCATGGAATGATGCACGTGACAATTCGATATACCATTTCGCTGCCAAACCAGTGAGGGTCCTCTGAAAGAGGTGAAGTCGGATCGAGTCATCGAGCCATGAATTCGACGAACACCATAAATGATACGTCATCACATGAGTCTAAGGGTCCTCTCCGGTCTTCCCATCAAATTTGGGACAATCACTAGGGATTTTAGTTGGAACTGGTGGCCACTGTGGGTCGTGTAGAATGGGATCATTCGTCAACTTTGACACATCAGGCAGTTCCAACGTGGCTAAAAATGGTAGTTGTGGATTAAACAACATTTGTGGCGAATACGAGGTAGAACCAGAATTCCATCCAGTTCCTGGTTGCCCCCATTGTCCTTGTCCCGATGGACCAGGTCCGTAAGGGCCTTGTCCAGAAGGATTTTGTCCATAAGGGTTATTCCCAGAACCAGGTTGCTGATTTTGCCCCCCAACACCCCATTGGTTACCATATTGGCCAGCAGGTTGTTGATAATTCGGTTGAGGATTACCCTGCGGCTGTTGGTAATTCTGATAAGGGATATATGGATTTTGCCCCTGGGGTTGCTGGTATCCGTACTGAGCCTGTGAACTAGGCAGCATTTGATGGGATTGATACCCACTTGAATGCTGGGGTTGGGATTGGTACCCACCCGAATAAGGAGGCTGGGCCTGATACCCGCCAGAGTAGGGAGCTTGGGATTGATACCCGCTAGAATACGGAGGCTGGGATTGATACCCGCTTGAGTACAGAGTTTGGGATTGATACCCGCCCAAGTACGGAGGTTAGGATTGATACCCGCCTGAGTAAGGAGGTTGGGATTGGTACCCACCTGAATACGGAGGCTAGGATTGATACCCACCTTGATATGGATGCTGGGATTGATACCCACCTGATAGAGGAGGTCGGGATTGGTACCCGCCTGCATGCTGAGCCGTCTGGCCAGAAGGTTGTCCTAGTCAAACTTGGGACGGCCCTGTTCGCCCAGAAGGTCGAGCTTGCTGGGTGAGGGGCCGCCCTTACGCAACCGAGGTTTGTCCTTGTTGACTAGAGGGTTGCTGAGTGGTAGGCCGGCCTTGCTACATGTAAGGCTGGCCCCCTTGCCCAGAGGGGTTACCTTACTGGTTTACGGGTCGACCTTGTTGCCCGTGGGGTTGTCCCTGGTTTCCGTAAGGTTGCCCCGAAGGGTAGCCTTGTTGGGTACCTGGTTGACCTTGTTGGGCATTGGATTGTCCCGAGTTTCCTGAAGGTTGCCCAAGATACATAAACGCCGGACCACTAGAGACCAAAGGTTGTCCCTGATAGGGTTGTCCTTGTGGGCCTCCCTGCTGACCTGGGTAGTTTTGACCAGCATACTGCTGCCCATAATTAGGCTGCACGTAAGGCTATTGACCCTGGTAAGGTGGTCCTTGCTGTCCTTGTCTCGGATAGTACTGGCTGCCACCATACCCGGTGGTGCCCCAATCCACGCTCAACGGAACAGAAATCTCATCATAAGGAATTTGAGGCAAGGAGGTGTACAAATAATGATTCTCGGCATCATAGTACGGGCCTTGACCATCTAGGTTCTGGACATTGCGCAAGTATTCAAAATATGCCTCATCTTCCGTCATATACTCGGAAGCAGGAGGAGCACCACTTGCGGGGTGCACAACTCTAGAAGAAGGGGACGGTTCACCACTCTGCGTTGGACCTCGAGATGGGCCCGCGGCAGAAGTGACAGCAGATGAAGCTGTGACCATACTAACAACTGGAGTTGACGCCGCGACACAAACGGTCGGGTTGGTAGGGACTGCTGTGACAACAGAATGAGGGACTTGGGAAACAAACAGTCCTGTGGTAGGGACAACGTTTCAACCCCAAACGGAAGAGGAAGCTGCCGAGTTCATAGCATCCCACAATGACCTATAACGCCTCGGCACCGTGACACCCGAAGACGTAACAGTGTAGGGCGTAGAGATAATGGGGGATGTTTCCGAATGGGAGTATCTATACTCGACATAACGAATGGGCCACTAGACACTGGAGAAGCGTCGCCCATATCGGATGAAGCCATCGGAGATGGAGTACCGACAGGAGTGGCAAGATAATCCTCGTTAGAGGGCTCCCAAATAGGGTTGTAAAAGAACTCGTAGAAATCGTCCTCTAGAGCTCGAGAATTCAACGGCTGGATGCTCGGAACAATGGGAAGAGCGTCACAGAATGGAGTTTTAGGGGCAACAGAAGATGGGGATCCTTCTTCACTTGGGATCGAGGATGGAGTTGATGGATCTGCCAAGATGACCAAACAAAGACCCTAAACAAGCTAACGATAAAACCTACTCAAAACTAAACGCACACAAGATCTAACCGGGTAATGTTATCGTGGCCAAATGAATTTTAAGACATAGGAAATGAACTTGACCTTTTCATGTTTCGAGAGTCGAGAAAAGGAAGAAAAGATGACTCTATCTACTTCGAATGTTTAATGAGCACGAAGTGACAAGACGCTCACTTACACCTTTTCTTTTATAGAGTCTGAAAAGGATCAAAAGTGACTTCTCTTGAGATTCTAAGCAAAAAGGTTTACCAAGCAACCCGTAAAACTGCTATATACACCTTGGCAATCGTATGAGAACCAAGGACTTTACGTACTGCAGTCAATCTTCCCGAATGCTGTGTTCGGTGTGTTACGGTTCACGAGGCGGCAGACTCGGCTTCCTATGGATGAAGGATGCAAGCCTAATGGAGTCTCCCCATATATATGCGACGGTACGTGGGAGCCCAATCCGTACTAGCACTTATCGTTTCACCGTGGAGGAATCACCCAACCACTCAACGGTAAGCTACTAGGTTTAAAGACGTCGGAACACATCTCTAGCCTAGACCTCTAGATATTCACGTTAAGTTCCAATGCAGTTTTAGATAAATTTGGTTAATTTTACGGTTGATATTTGAATTAAGTTTTAGTTTCAGGTCCTACCGTATGATCTCTCAAAAGCTCCTAAATGCAACTATATGCCAAAGATCATCATTTTGTTCGATGAATTCTAGCTATAAGAAAGTTAAGAATCTTTCAACCAAACAAAACGAATTCAAGCAATCACACAACCTAATGCAACTAATAGTAAGGAAATGAAACTTTTCTTTTGAAAACACAAAACCACGAAATGTTCTTTTCCTTTCAACTATTAAATGCAGAAGACACTAGTTTTCTTTTCTTTTCAATGACACAAAAGTGATTTTAAAATGAATTAGAGAGATAGCAACACTAAGTGAAAGAACTGAAATCACTCAATGCAAACACAAGATAATTCCCAAGACTTTAAAACCAGTTTCCCAAATCAAAGGAAAACAAGGGCTTATGAGCTACGTGATCTAAGCTCAACAAGACACCAAGGAATTCAAAGGAGGAAAGCAAATCACTTGGAACACAATCAAACACTTTCAACAATCACCAAACGAATGCGAAAACAAAAACGAAGTTGGCTGGTCAACCAAGAACACAAGATCCCGAACGGGAGGCTTGACACCCACGGCCACTAGATGCCCTAGGGTTTGAGTGTGAAATCAATGGAGAAAAGTGAACACCCGAAGGATAAGGGTTCAAAACCAGACAAGTGACGATTCAACACACTTTAGCAATCGCAAAAGTCGAGACAAAATGCAAACCAAGCAACAAAAGCAAAAAGGAAGGCTTTGCAAAAACTGAAAAAATGCAACAAACGAACCCTCGCGGAACAAGGCTTCGCAAGCAAGCGTGTCATAGCTCAGACAAAATAAACAAGTCAAAAGCCAAGTGGAAAAAGCAGGGGACAACCAAACGAAGAGGTTCAGGAAGCCAATTTGGACGAAAAAGAATTTTACAGGATCAGCGCGGGTGACCCCTCAGCAACAAAGCAATGACAAGGAAACGTCTGTAGCAACTTTGCGCTGTCAGCGTAGAAGGACATGGATAAAGGGCGCTGGCCCGAAAACAGGGTCAGCGCGACTGTTAAATGTATAAACGCGATGACAGGGAAAAAAAAGAAGCAACTGTGCGATGTCAGCGGAGCTGTTCTGAAATAAAACGCGCTGAGGCTAAAAAACAAACAAAATTGAACCAAAAAACCCCCAAACCAAGGCAACAGGTTTTCAAGACAATTAAAGCAGTTCCCAGGATGAACCAGGAAACCAATCAACAGCAAATCAATCCCCAATCTTCGACAAGAAAGCAATAATCAAATCAAAAAACAAGGATGAACTACGAAGAGACAAGCAAGCGTTGTCCCCAGCGGAGTCGCCAAATTGTTGGAGAGGTAAATCCCCTCTACGGATAGAGGCGATCCCTACTAGCCCAAAAGGGGTCTAGCAACAATCAAACAATGCTACTTTGCAGGTTCCTAGTTGTAATTAACAAGTGGGTAAAGAACACCTACTTGGATTCCAACGCTATGTTTGATGAAGAGATGGTCCTCTCTCTCCTTCACTCCAGCCGATCACAGTCCTCCACTATCTTCGCGGGCGGACACCTGCACAAGTAAAGAGAGAACAAACAAAAGCGTAAAATCTACTAAAAACAACTATACATCAGTCAGGAAAGATGTAATTCACATTAATCATTCATAAGACAAATGGGAATGGAACCATAACAGTAGTCATCTATCTTTATTAATCAGAAAATAGAGTAAGGTACAACCGAAGTCCTGACGCCGAGTCCTTCTCTAGAGGGTCCAGCCAGCATGTCTCGTCAGCATTCACCTTTGAAGTAGATCTCCCAAGTCAAAGAGGTTTCTCTCTCACATACAAGGTAACAAACTCATAACCTTCCTCAAGCTCTATAGCAATCCTCACACAACACACCAAATGCCTACAAAGAACAGCACTAATGCACTAAGAATTCCTCTATGTCAAAGTCTATATGTTCCAAACTAGCTGCTCATGGCAATGGTGGAGGCTTATATAGGAGAAGGAGTCTCCATGAATAGTGAATAGGATGAGCTTTCCCCAAGAAAAGTGGGTGACCAGGCAAACAGACATGCCAAAGAAAGGATGGTGACTTTTACAAAGCTAACAGCCAAGTCTGGAGTCATCTAGAAGGCTGGCTGTTAGAACAAACTTGCCTAAATAGGATCAGAGCGGGTGCAAAACTGGGCTAGCGCGCTGGCATCGCAACTCAATTACTGAAGAGGTCCGGTCAGCGCAAATTGATACAAGCGAAGGGCGCGCTATTTATGAAATTCGACCAGCACGGAAAACCCGTGTGCTTCCGCACTGGCAGCGCACCAGTTACACTATCATCTGCCAGTCAGCGCGTTTATTTTAGGAACAGTCGCGATGATCCAATAAACTTAGGCAAAGAGGGTTTTTAGCCATTTCAGAGAGCATGAGCATGGTGGATGTGATTTTATGACACAGTAGGGAGACTGAAAAGGTGACAGTGACATTTTACTGTGTAACAATATTGGATTTTATAATATTTAAGTTTTATATTTTGATTTTTAATCTTTTGTGTTTAATATTGGTTTTTTTAATATTGAGATTTAAAATTTTGGATTTAATATTATGATTTATACTATTGAGTTTTTTATATACAAAATTTAGTATATAGAGATTTTGATATAACATTTATTACATTAATTTTTTTAATATATATTTAATAATAATAGTGATTAAATTTGTCTAACAGGCCAAGTAATCTTAATAAGGCCGACGGTTGGAAGATAGTAGTTGCTTGATTCTGCCTATTCTTCTTAGTCATCTCTCCCCCCTTCCTGCCCCCACCCTATTAATGACTTGAACTAATTCCCCCCCATTGAAACTTGTAACTAACTTGTCTACATTCTCCTTATTTCTTAAATAAAATAAAAAAATAAAAATAAAATGGTCCTCTTTGAAAATCTCCCTCTTTTTCTTTTCCTTTTCTTTATAAGATTGCCCTGGTCATAACTAACTTAATGAGTTAATATTACCCATTATAAGATTATTATTTAGAGTTAGGTAGTAAGTTTAAATTCTCTTTAAATAGCTTAACTAACAAATTTATATTAAGAAGTTTCCCAAAACCATTAATAATACAAATATTACTATTATTATAATATTATAGTAATAATTTAATAATATTTAGTATTATTATTTTTAAGGATAATATTAAATCCATACTATTACTAAAAGTTATAATCCCTAGAGCTATTAATATATAACATATGACTCATTATTATAGTCCCCAAATTTTATTTCAAAGATTATACTTAAAATAACACTCAATAACAACCAAAAAGTATTAAATGACATTATAAAATATTAATATTATACACTAATACATTGATAATATTATTATAATTAAATAATTTAACCAACTAAATCAAGTCATTTCTTAATCAATTATAGCGTTTGTCCAGTATAGTCTAATATAGTCTTTTCTCCAGTCAAATCTAGCAGTTGGAATATCTGTCATCCCTATTTAACATGTAGCCATGATCTGATTTTTCAACTTGTTGTGATGATGAACCACAATCGTTGGATCACACAAGCTTAAATTCAAATATATATCATTATTAATATATTAATAATATATACTAATATAGATATATTAATATTAATTATTTATTGACATAAATATTTATTTTAGTTTATAGTATAATAATTGTAGTATATAACTAATATATTTATTTATATTTTATATTATATATATATTATATATATATATATATAATATATAAAACTAATCTCAATTCATATCTTTGGCAATATAACCTTGACGAGCCTTTACCTGTATAAATCAAATAATATAAACTCAACTCTAAGTGTGTGAGGTCATATATATATATATAGAGAGAGAGAGAGAGAGAGATAGAGGGTGTAAGTTTATATATTTGATTTATAACATTGTATTTATAATATTGGGTTTATAATATTTACTTTATAACATTGGGTTTATAAAATTGGTTTATAACTTTTGATTTATAGCATTCATTTATAATATTTGGTTTATAACATTTATAATATTTGTTTATAACATTGGAGTTTGTAATATTTAAGTTTTATATTTTGATTTTTAATCTTTTGTGTTTAATATTGGTTTTTTTAATATTGAGATTTAAAATTTTGGATTTAATATTATGATTTATACTATTGAGTTTTTTATATACAAAATTTAGTATATAGAGATTTTGATATAACATTTATTACATTAATTTTTTTAATATATAATAATAATGGTGATTAATTCACGTTTATATTAATATTAACTTTATAATAATACTAAATAGAACATTAATATTAATTATTTTTAACATAAATATTTATTTTAGTTTATAACTATATATATATATAGCATGGATAATTATATTAATAAATATATACTGCTTAGATCTTCTGAAGAAATCACATAGATAACGAAGGGTCGACGTCTTTCAAACGTAGATCTAGGTTCATCATCAGGACCAGGATCTTGCTCCTCGTCCTAGTCTTGATGATGAACATAGATCTAGGTTTGAAACGTGTCAACCCTTTGTTATCTATGTGATTTCTCTGGAAAGTAGTATATCATGAATCACATAAGCATACAATATAAGGTTAATAAATATATATTAATAGACTATACTATAAGTTAGATAACAATTATTAATAATGACTATATGTTATTATTATATTATATGTTAATTAGGTTATAGTTTCATATATTAATTTAATAATAACATAATATTATATTGAAATATAATATAATATTAATATAATAGGTATATAAATGTTAGATCTGAGACTTTTGTGATCCATAATGTAGAAAAATGTCTTTCAGATTAATCACATTTTCAGGATTGGGTCGAAGTTTTGAACCAACTAATGTAGTTCATCCTCAAGACAAGGTCGACCACATTAGGATGAACCGCATTAGTTGGTTCGAAACATGGAACCAATCCTGAAAATGTGATTAATCCAAAAGACATTTTTCTAGGTATATAAATATATATAATAATATGGTTTTTATTATTGTTTCATTATTAACTATCATAAATAAATGTGGTTTTAACATGTGTAAAGCTGACTTTGAGGTTAAATCTTTCCCATAATCATAATAATTATTAATATGGTTCATTTACTAATGTGGTTGTACATGTGCATGATATAAGCATATCGAACTATATCAACTGCACTAAAAAAATTGGTTGTGCTACTATATGTGTTGTATGAAAATAATTTCAATGTTTTTTTCTTTTTTATTTAACTAGTAAAACATATAATTGAGGTGGTCTCATATCAACATGACATAAATTGATTCCATAGACTACCACTATAACCATTATCCCAAATACACACCATGCTTACCTCTAAAATAGACACTAGTTACATAACACAATATCTTATATAACAAGTTCACATGCTTTACCAAATCAACTATATAGAAAAAAAAAAAATTAAAAATTGAAATTATCACCATGTGACTCCTTGCATCAACATATCTACCTTATTTACCATTTTTTTCGTCTTCCTTTATGATGGTATTTTTTGAAATTTAATCTGGGTAAGTTGCTTTCTTTTATTTTCTTCATCAGTGATTCAATATTGTCTTGACATTAAGCCCCTTTAGTGGCTTGCTATGTAGCCCAAGCCACATCTCCTATTATGTAGCAACTATGTTTCTCCCCTTTCCCTCACGCCTTGGTAATCCTTTAATTTTGCTTCATATACTCATGACCATATTCATAGGCCCCTATCTTATGCACATTAATTTCCAATTTTATTTGAAAGACCTTTGTTCTTTCCTCGATGTAGTTCCATGTGTTGATATATTTCCCTTGCTCGCTGGAGGACAATTTATTAGGCCGCATATTTTCTCCTGCTGGCGACCTCTCTTCATGCATTGAGAATTAATCAAAGTTATGCAACTGGCAGCCCAGACTTGGTTCTGAGTGTAATACCACCCATTGGTTGTTCCAATTCATCTCAGATTGAGTTGAGTCTAAATCTAGATTGGAAGTCAGAGCTCTCAGTAAATTTCAAGTGAGGCTCGACATCTAAAGCTCAACTTCCAACTAGTCAACTAACTTTTTGGCCCACAACATGAGGTCGGGAGGTTGGGTCTCTTTTCACCTTGTATCTCTTCTTGCAACCTGACTTCACTTCAAGCCCAACTATGACATTTGTTCAACACTTCCTTCACAAATATTTATGTATTCCCATGACTGTTCTCGCTCCCAACCAGCGAACTGGTCCCACTAAAAATATGGAGTCAAGATTTGTCTCATTCCTCTACTTGTTTAAGACTAAATAGACTTACCTCCTTATGGACTGGCCTGATTCTCCTTGAATTCATTCAGTTCACTTGCATCGATTTATGGAAAAATCAACCTTTTTGCAGGCTCTATCAAGCTTCCTTCTATCCCAACATAGCAATAATAGGTGGACTCAGGCCTATGAAATTGAGTTAGACGTTACAATGATAATCACTCTACCATTTAGAGTGGAGCACACTTCCCCAAACAATGAAAATATAAGAACCGTAAGAAATGAGATAACACATATTAAAGTGAAGAAAATTTTCTCCTCCTATATCTCCACATGCACTAAAATGGGTTACTTGTTGAATTCATATTCCTATTTAACGTGTTGTCCTTTGTACGCCTTCAAGCCATCTTAGTCAATTTCCACGATCGAGAAAGAGTCATGCTCTATACTTGTCAAAAAATAAACAAGTCATCACATAATCACATCAATTCCATTAAACATAAAGAGAATATTTACAGAGGAAAAATGCCTAGGCTCACTTCTCCATTTCTCCTTCTATTTTCGAGATTCTTCTTTCTGCCCTCTACTATTCTCTCCCTAAAAAATTCTACCCTAACACATACATCTTTTTTACCTTAAAATATCTACACAAGTAAAAAAAATGGACATTTGTCCCAAAAACTACCCAACAATTAAGCTAGACACTTGTCCATATTGACAAAGGAATCTCAAAATATCCTAACAGACCAGATTCCTCTAGAATTAGGATAGTTGTCTCTACCATAAATTCCCTTTAATTCTAATTTGTAGAAGTAAATTGGAGAAAATAGGGCCTAAACTTAAAGTTTGTATGTGCCTTTTATAGGGACAAAAGAAAGAAAAAAATGGTACAACTAGCATTGATGCTCTTGCATCAAACACCCCAGGTAGAAACATTTGACCTCCTGTTCAATATGCCAAGCCCTCAAGGGTCTTAAAAAAAAAAAAATTGTTGTTTATATGCACAACTTCCTTGTAGTTCTGACCCTCGTTTATGTCTGACAAGATCCCACATATAATTATGCAATTTTCTTCTTACTTTGCTGAGAAGATCTTGCACAATTAGTTGCTTGTCCTTGCTAGCTATTTTCCTCCTTTTCTTGTACACTCCCATGTATTATTTTTGCATCGATATCTTCATTTTTCTGATTTCAATTGTCAATTTGGTCCTACTTCCATCCTCTTACAGCTCAAGTTTTTCATGCTAGATTTCAATCGTTTGATTCATCAACTTCTCATCTAAAACTTTTGGCTCTATCTGTAACTTTAAAATATACTCATCACTCTTCATGAACATCTCACTTAAATAATACTCTTCATCTTCATCAGCTTCCTCCTGAAGGTATTTCCTAGCCAATTCAGTCTTATTCAATTCAACAATAGGATATTCACTTATATACTTGTCCTCATTTATGTCCACCACAATATCTCCCTGTATTATAGGAGAGAAATTTATCACTCCTAGTCTCTGCTTCCCAACTAGTTCTCCCTTGAGAAACTCAATACCTACATTTACACACTCATTGTCAATTTCAAAAAGATAAGACTTCTTGGACTCTTCAGTTACTTCCTTCAAAACTTCTCCTTCATGTGCAAGGGTCTTCTTTTGGTCCTTCTTATGAGTCAATAGTGCATCCTTCTTCATTTTGACAGAAATATTAAAACAATTGCCCCTTTGAGTGATTTAAAAAACCACGCCTTCATCAACAATCCTTATGGAAGCTTCAAGTGGTTGTCCATTTTCTACAAAAATTATTGCTGCTTCATCCACTCCTCCTTTAACATGTTGGTCACAGTTTTCACCTACTTTTTTGTTATTTCCTCCTATGATCTTCTCATATTATAAGACAGCTTGTGATGGTTTTCTCTCCTTCTGACCTGCACATAAAAATAAATGATAATCCCTAAAGGAGTGAGGCTCTTGGACCTCCATTGATGCTTCTGACATTTGCTGCAGACTTGGACTTGTCATGTGGTCCATGAGATCTTCAGTTAGTTTCATATATTCAACCTCACTATTATCTAATCCATTCTATGAGATATTTTAAGGAGTGTTCCTCCACTTCAATATCCTGGTTCCCACCTAATACTAGGGATATCGTTGGAAAATCTTGTATTCCTGCCCTTGATTTTGAGAGGAAATCCATGTGCCTTCTCTTCTTTGTTGGACATTCTATCTTTACTTCTGGTATGCATTTACATAAAGTTCACCCACCTTAAAGACAAATTTCAATCTAACCTCCTACTAGCTCTTCTTGCTTACTTTCCACAAGACCTTATTCACATTCCTTGAGACATTTTACTAGTGTCTTATCAGGAAAATGAATTCTTCCTTGAATCCTTCCATAATATTCTACAAATTCTTGGATGATATTCTTGTGATTGTTCAACAAAACCATGGCTTGCTCTGCCTAAGCCTCTTCATCCATGTCTAGACATGCTTCTCCTTGAGGCATTTCTTTGTATCTTGCTTCATAAATATCTTCACAACCTAGCATTTTTCTCTCCTTGATCGCCTAAGACAATGGTGTCTCCTCCTATTTATCACTAAGATTTGGGTTATCTTCCTATCCTTGGATCCCTTTAACCTCCTTTGGATGAGTTGAATTGTATTATGTTGAGGGTTTGTCACTATCTCTCCCTCCATCTTCTAATGTTGCTAACATCCTTTCCTTGTGATGGATTAAGAAAATCATCATTTCATCCTCCACATCATCCTCTCCCAGGATATGTCCTTATTTTGGTTCACAAAAGTGAACTTACACTCCTCCATACTCAATAAATATGATTTTTCCTCCACTAATCAAGCATTCATGTTGTGCTTCAACCTCAATTGCAATATATACAACTTCATTTTCTTCTTCCTTTTAGAATCTAGCCACCCCTTTGGGCTTCTTAAAGCAAGCTTACCTTCCTTCCCTCCTTTTTGACAATCTATCCATGTCTTCAATCTGTAAGATCCTTCAATGATTTCTCATCTTCCTTATTTACAAAACCTCTATCCACACATAATTTGTTAGTTTTAAAAACATAAGGCTCTTTAGCCTCTTCTTCTATCAACAACACCTCCTTCTATTTTGGACCCTTTCCATAGCCCATGAGAATTTCCACTAGTGTCCTCTCCTTATCTTTAAGAAGTGGTTTGTAGAAATAGTTTATTCCTTCCACAAGCTTAGCTGCTCTGACCTATTCTTCTTCCATCTAGGATTTCATCAATGGCCTCATCCTCTGCTCCCATATCTCTCTATATTTTGGGAATTTATTCTTAAAAATCTGATGTATGACACATAAATTGAACCTCCTAATCATGTTCCATCTCTGCCTTTATTCCCTAGATTGTAGGCATTGCATTAGTTCATCAACTTGTAGTTTCAACTCAACCATATCCTTTCAAAATTCCTCCTAGCTAAGCTTCTTATACCATTCTTCTTGGCATCCTTCTCCTCTTTGTTGTGGCATTTACTTAACCTTTCTTCATGACAACAATGGTCACTTTCTTCTTCTTCTTTCTCTGCATATTCTCCTCTATGTTCACCGTGAGTTACAACCTAGCCTTGTAACAAGTCCCACCTTACTCGTTACTTGGACACCTCAGATCATCTTGGCTATTGGTGTGCTTATTATTTCCCTCCTCTTGGAACCTCTTTGAGCACTCCTTGCTCCTATTTGGTTGTTTCTCCTATACTCACCTCCTAAGAAATTTTCGTTTTCTCTTCTCCTTGAGGAATTCCTCTGTCCCCTTCTTTGTAGAAATGCTACAAATTCTCTACAAATCTTGCTTTGAGACCTATGTAGAAAATTTGACTATAGGTTAACTCGATAATGCAATATAACCAAAGAAAAATACTATAACCTACTTCTACTATCAATTTTCTTTGGGGAAGCTTAAAGATCGAGCTGAAAAATATAACCATAAGAAGAAGAATCAATACACAATACACATGAAAATATTTTTGGGAAAGTCTCAGCTAAAAACGCCACTATCTGTATTATCATACAAGGTGGAAATACATAGAGATTATACAAATCCTTAGCTCTCACTGCTAGCCAACTCTCAGTGCAATCCTTACAGATGCTCACAAGCAATCTTGTCTTCTCACAACCCTTCCTCTCTGCCCTCCAAGCTCCTATTTCCTTGCATTGTTCCTAGTAGATGATTCTACTCCACCCAGTGGAACACTGCTCTCCCACACTGCTCTAACACACAGTCAGAACTACGCAATACTCAAGGAAACTTATTCCTTCTGCATACACGAGTTTACTTTATAAGAGAAAACATGCAATTGATAGTACATTGTCCTTGTCTTTAATCTCAATTGGGTATTTCTCAGAATAGACATGCAGGAGTTTCTGATGAGAGAATCTTCAGTTATCTAGAGTACACTAGTTGAGTGCATGCATGCATCAACTGACTAATAACTCAGAATCAGTTCCTCAAACAGTTTGGAACTAATTTAACTGGACTTAACTCAGTAAACTGAGTTAACTAATTACAACTCAAATATAACTCAATCTTATCTCCTTAATTTAAGGCTTATCTCCTTAATTTAACGGATAACTCTTGCATGACTTCAGAAAGACTTCTAACTTGAATTTCTCCAACTAATTAATTCAAAATAACTTAATTAATTATTTCCAAGTAGCTAGTGAGAACAAATTTGATTTTAATTCACAATTTTAATTCAAGGACAAATTAAAATTGGAATTTTTGGATTCTATTTTTATCTTTTCTTGTTGCTATTTTCAACACTCTTCCTTATAACCTCAGTTGGAATGATTCTCTCTATATGTAGCATCTCTGCTACAAAGGTTTTCTTCTAGCACAATCTCTGAGAAAACAACTAATTCTCTTCTTACCCTAGGTCATCTCCCTTTTCTGAGAAAATTTTCTCATGCTAACCTTTCTTTACATAATGCCTCTAGTTGTATATGCTACTACTTGCACTCACAAATTCCTTATCCAAACATATAATATAAAACCAACTATACTTTTTTGGTTCTCATCCTATGAGATTTCAATATCTCTATTGTCTTAGCTTTGCCTCTAGATGGAATTCTTCTCTCTATTTTTAGATCCAGTGGAAATTGTTCCTTTTATTTTTGCAATCCTCTATCAGATTTTTTTTCTTAGTATCTCTTCCTTAACTAGATTCTCTTACACTCCTTCCAACTCTAATCCCTGATAGAACTCCCTTCCTCTATATCTCTTCTGTTCTAAATAATTCATCTTAATTTTTGCTCCTAGACTCATTTCTTTTAGAATCTGGTATTGTTTTTGTCCTTTTGGAAACTTCCTTTTCGTGTCTCCTACCTCTCTATCTATCTTCTATATCATGTCTTCTTAATATTTCCTTTACAAAATCATCAAACTGTTACTCACCATAAAATAAAGAGAGAAATTTTACCTGTTTGTTCTCATGCATTCTCCTCTTGGTTGCAACACATGCTGGTTGTATTCTTCGCATAATAATACACTCTGATACCATAATGACAGCAAGCCTCTCTGGTGGCCTACTATGTAACCTAGGAATCTTCTATTATTCTGCAGTGATCGTGTTTCTTCCCTCTACCTCGCGCCTTTGTAATATTTTAATTTCCCTTCATAAAATCGTGAACATATTCATAGGACCCTGACTTTTGCACATTAATTTCCAATTTAATTTGAAATATCTTTGTCCTTTCCTCCATGTAATTCCACACATTGATCTATTTCCCTTGTCGGCCGGCAGACAATTTATTAGGTCGTCTATTTTCTTGTGCTGATGACCTCTCTTCAAGCCTTGTGAATTAATCAAAGTTATGCACTTCGAAGCCCAAAATTGGTTCCGAGTGTAATTCCACCCACTGACTATTCCAATTTAATGCAAATTGAGTTAGGTCTGACTCTAAGTCGGAATTTGGGGCTCTCACCAAAACTTGAGTGAGGTTTGGCTTCCAAAGCCTGACCTCTGACTGGTCGACCAACTACTAGGCCCATAGTTTTAGGTCGGGAATTTGGGTCTTTATTCACCTTGTATCTCTTCTTGTGACCTCACTTTGCTTCAAGCTTGACTATGAGGTTCGTTCAATGTTCCCTTCATAGATCTATATATACGCTCCTTATTGTTTTCATGCCCGACCAGCCAACTGGTTTCACTAAGAGGATGGATTCAAGAGTTGTCTTGTTCCTCTACTCGTTTAAGACAAAAAAGACTCGCCTCCTTGTGGCCCAACCTAATTCTCCTTGACTTCATTCAGTTCGATTGAATCAATGTATGGAAAAATAAACGTTTGTGCGGGATATCTAAAGCTTCCCTCTATCCAAACATAGAAATAATAGGTGGTATTGATCCTATGAAATTGAGTTATATGTTACAGTGACAATCACTCTATCAGTCACAGCAGAGCACACTTTCCCAAACAATGAGAACTTAAGCACAGTAAAAAATGAGATAACACATATAAAAGCCAAATAATTTTCTCCTTCACCAATCACAAAGGGTATATCCATAGGCACTAAAAAGGGTTACATGTTGAATCCAAATTCCTCTTTAAGGTATTGTCACTTGTATTCCTTCAATCCATCTCAGTCAGTTTCCACGATCGAGACAGAGTCACGCTATATCCTTGTTAGAAATTAAACATGCAATAGGAAAGGATATTGTGGACACATAATCACATCAATTCCATTAAACATGAAGAGAACATTTAAAAAGTATAATTCCAAAGATCACATCTTGATCTCTCATTCTCTTTTCGAGCTTCTACTTTCTGCCCTTTACTATTTGTAAAAATTCTATGCAGATTCAAAACTACTCATGTAATTTACTAAAACATAAGAGTCAATTTTACTCTACGCATATGCGGAAAGGACTCCTTGATTGAGAAAGAAAATCATAAACATGCATCAAGATTAAACTCACATACACCGAGATTTATATAGGGGAAAGAAACTTCTCAAAACTCCTTCTTATCTATATTTCATTGAGAAAATAATAGAGAAGAAATACATTGCTTACTCAAGCCTGAGCAACCTATACAAGTGTATAAGCTATCTCCTTTTTTGACTAACCAACTTTGGACAACACTTAGCCAATTTTCTATCTTTCCAAGCTCCTACTTCCTTTTGTTGTTCAATGAGAAATTAGGCCCCTATTACATAGCAATTTTCCTCCAACAAATTGCACAATTCATTAATGATCTTCCTCTGACTGCATGCGCTACCTGTACACCTCAAAATAGTCTACAACTGATAGTACACTACCCTTGAACTCCAATCTCAACTGGGTAACTCATATTATCTGCATGCATGAGGTAATTTAGGTTGATTGATCAATTAACTAGTTGATCACTTAGTTGTGACTGATTACACACCCCAATACTAGACCCTCCACTAGTTCCTCCAGCAATTGGAACTAGTTTTACTACCATAACTCAATTTAACTGATTTAAATTGTTATAACTAAAATTAACTCAACCTAGGCTCCTAAATTTTAGGAATCACTGCACACAACTAAATTTTGTGCCCCTAACTTGAATTTTGTAGGCTAATTGAGTGATAACAACCATGTCACCTTAGTTAACTCATCGAAGCTGTCTCTTGATGTGGAATTTTAAATTTTCTGTCTAGTTTGACCAAGGCAAGTCAAACTGAGGATTTCTTGCTACATTTTCAACACACCCTCTCAAAAATAAAGGGACTCACATCTACCCTGATCCAACACCTTTGGAATGTACTGAATGAACATGTCTCTTTGTTGTTGCTGCTACTGCAACATCTGCAACAAAGAAGCATCCATAAAAAATAAAAATAAAAAATAATCATAGAATCAATTTGCAACTATATTCTGGGAAAATTGTGGCACTGCTAACAACATTGATCTTCACTCCTCAGTATTCGACTAATACTAATTCACCTACTGCAGAATACTATGGGCCCTTGTAGCAAGCATAATGATCCATGAGACAAAAACAACTCAATGGACCTTGCCCAAGTTTCTGAAACTATTAGACTAGGGCTTCACATCACCCCAACTCACACCTGGAGGTATGGTTGCATGTGCTCCCTCTGCTCACTCGGCTCGAAATACCTCCCTACTGCAGGTCTTTGCTTTAGTGGATGTCTCCACTCTACCTCCTTTCTGCTTCTCCATTTGTGGTTTCTCCATAACTTCTTGACACTCCTTTTGAGGCTCTATTTTGAGAAGTAAATCATCATCCCTCTCACCCACCATGTCTCTAACTCTTTCCTTGCTCCTCAAGGATTTGTATGCATCTTCTACCTCAACGTCATACATGTTCTTGACTCAAGCACCGATCTTCCTCACTTGACCCGTGGTTATGTGTCTTCGGAATAGTTTCC
The DNA here is from genome assembly GCA_000404065.3 of Pinus taeda. Classification (NCBI taxonomy): domain Eukaryota; kingdom Viridiplantae; phylum Streptophyta; class Pinopsida; order Pinales; family Pinaceae; genus Pinus; species Pinus taeda. The sequence continues at coordinate 206,356 of APFE030522125.1, read as the reverse complement.
TTTTACTTGATATCACATCATAACTACGGTCTTTGAAAACTGAAATAGAGATTAGATACTTCTTTAGACCTCGAACAATCAACACATCCTCAAGCTTGAGAAGGGATTTTAACTCCCTTTGAAAAGGTTAATGTACCAATCCCGATAGCACTATACCTTTTATCATCTCTAAACTCAATGTTCCTATGGAGATATTTCTCCCCTAGATCACTAACAAACTCTCTATTCGTCGTCATGTGGAACGAGGCACCAATGTCCAAGTACCACATGTTCTCCATCACGATTCTCACCATGCATGTGATAGTGTTGAAATCATGCTCGAAATGTGAAGCCAAAGATTTACCAGCTATTGCTATTGTAGGCTCCTTCTTGCTCTCCTTCTTGTGTAAAATTTTTGTGGCACAGTGCCCAAATAGATAAAAGTAATCTAATAGAAGCTACCTTGGCAACAGGAGAAAAAATATCACCAAAATAAACTCCCGACACCTAGGAATAACCTTTTCCTACCAATCAAGATTTGTATTTCTCCACCTTTCCTTCTGCATTTGTCTTCTTCTTGAACACCCATTTGTTGCCAATGGGTTTCTTTCCAGCTAGAAACTCCACTAGACCCCAAGCCTCATTTTTGTGCAAAGATGCCATTTCATCAACCATGGGCCCTTTATAGAGTTTTCCATCCTCTAAATGTACTTCTTCCTTCAAAGTTCTGGGATCATCATCAATAATAGATAAAGCAAACTTTGAATAGAAATTAGATGGACTATACCTTTCTAGTTGCCTTATTTCTCAAACTGATCTTCTCACAACTGGAGTTTGTTTCTCTTCATCTTCTGATTCCTCTTTTGCTCTAGAGTTTGATTCTTCTCCTTGAACTCAAATTATATCTTCTTGGGTTCCTTTGATTGGACTTCATGTTTAATAACATATTTAACCTCTATGAACACAACATCTCGCTTGTACACAACCTTCCTTGTTACTGGGTTCCAAAGCTTATAACCCTTTAAACCATCCTTATACCCAATAAATATGCACTTTTCATATTTACTATCCAACTTTGTTCTTTTCTCCTTTGGAACATGTACATATTCATCACATCAAATATCCTCAGATGTGAAAGAGAGGGTTTCTTACCAGTCCATGCGTCTTGTGGAGTCTTATCCTCCAACACTAATGAAGGTGAACAGTTGACTAGGTAACATGCAGTCTCCACTACCTTTGCCCAAAATTTGTGTACTAACTAGGCACCACTGAGCATGCTTCTTGCCCTTTCCATCAATGTCGTTTTCATTATTTATGCAACACCATTTTGTTGAGGTGTGTATGGAGTATTCTCATGTTGTGCTATACCACTCCTTACAGAATTCTTCAAATTCCTTCTTGCAAAAATCTCCACTGTTATCTATCCTCAGCACCTTTATCTTCTTCTCTGTCTGATTTTCTACCAGAGCCTTAAATTCTTTAAACTTGACAAAGACTTGAGATTTCTTCTTGAGGAAATATATCGATGTATTCCTTGAGAAGTCATCTATAAATGATACATAGTACACAGACTTACCCAGTGATGGAACCTTCACAGGTCCAAACACATCACCGTGAACAAGCTCTAATATATGTTTTGCCCTCTTACGACCAGAGGGAAAACTCACCTGATTCTGCTTCCCATATACACAATTTTCATAGAAATCAAATCCAGAGAGCTATTACACATCCATTCTACCATACCTTTACCATGAAGTATTATAAGGTCGTTCTCTCCAATATCTCTAAGCCTTTAATGCGATAGCCTAGTCTTTTCTCTAGAGACCACTAGATTTTTATGCTCCACTTTCAGGAACCACAGAACTGTGCATCCATCAACAAGAGTGCTACCTTGCAACTTGTACAAAGTTCCAATCTGAACTCCCCACATCAATACCAGTGCTCCCCGAACCACCTTTTAGGTGTCCTTCTTGAACATTGTTTTTACACCTGCATCATCCAACTTGCTTATAGAAATCAGATTTCTGGTCAATGTAGGAATATGCAAAACACCCAAAAGTGTTCTAACCCTTCCACCTTGGAACTTCAACTTTCGTGACCAACAATTCTAGCCTTCCTATCATCCCCTAAGAAGACATCACCACCATCATAATTCTCATACTCACAAAACCACTCTTTATGGGGAGTGAAGTGAAAAGATGCACTTGAATTAATCAACCATGCCTCATGATCTACATGTGTACTTGAAGAAGAATCCAAGTACACATCCCCACCTTCATCTGAGGTGGTTTTTGTCTCTTAGAAGGAGCATCATCAGATCCCTTTCTTTTCTCGGGAGATTTAGATTTACAGTCCCTTTTGTAGTGCCCTTCATTTCCACACTTCCAGTAGACCTTTACAAGTTTTCTTGGAGATTTAGATCTCCCTCTAGATTTAGATCTCCCACTCGATGACTTATTTTTGTTTCTATTATGGGACCGTCCTCGTACAAACAAGGCATCACCATTCCACCTCTCCATATTTTTCTGTCTCATTTCCTCTGTCATCAAGGATGAGACTATTTCATCAAAATGCAAGGCACTTACATTACTACCTATTGCAATAACCAGACTATCCCACAAATATGGTAGAGAAAACAAAAAACTAATGCACTTATCTTCATCTAAAATTTTAATATCAATAGATAATAACTAGCTTACCACAATATTAAATGTGTTCAGATGCTCTATCACCGAGTCTCCATCTCTCATCCTTAGGTTATACAACTTTTTCGATAGGAACAGTTTATTCACCAGAGACTTAGATTGGTACAAAGTCCCTAACCTATCCCACAAAGCCTTCGTTATAGATTTCCATGATATATTCATCAATACCAAGTCTGAGACACACAATCGTATTATGCTTTTTTCCTTCGATCCAACTTCTTCCATTCTTCATCGGACACTCCTGTTGGTTTAGTACCCATATCTACTGCGATACATTGATCTTTTTCCACCAACAGATCCTCCATCTTGAGTTTTCACAACTCAAAACTCTGACCATTAAATTTCTCGATCTTTATCTTTCCACTGCTCGCCATCTTCTTTCACCACCAGAATCAATCTCGCAGATATCCCACTGAATAGGGTCTACCACAAGGCCAAGCAAAACCCCTCAGCAACAAAAGTGTCCCCTTGAAGCCAAAACAACTTTGATACCAAATGTAAGTTTTAACCCCATACATAAATTAACTGCATACAAATTCTAGAAATAGAAAATAAACAATAGCGAGAGCATAACACATAAAACAAATATACACAAAGATTTTCCCCTAGATCCCAAAAACAAGACTACTAGATTGATTTTTCATTATGTTCCTTTCAATGTTTTAATACATATATATATACATGTTGAGGCATCCAACACCATGAACTGAAAACCAATGCACCCAAAACCATGTGTGAAAGCCATGCACAAAACCATGGGTCTAAAAAAAAAATCCCCGCGAAGCAGCCCTGGACCCCATAGAGAGGGCTAACATCCCCGTTAAACCCCCCATACAAGGGCTAGTCATGGACATAATATAACACAACCAAAAATACAACAATAACCCCAACTCCTTTAATTTCATCATGAAATTGTGCGAACATGCTCAACTATCGCTAAATAGAATCAGTCTTTTGCATCTTGATATTTCGAAGCTTATCTTTCAGTACTAGCTTCTAGTCGTAATTGTTGTTCTGGAACAAATATGTCAGTTTCTACCATATTAAATATGAGGTTTCTTTCCTGTGGATATTGGAGACAATGTGATTCTAAATGCCTTCCAATATGATTACCCTCACCTTGGCTACACACTTCCTCCATTCTGCTAGATCCTTGATGTCATATGATCATGATTTTGGAATGTCATGCTCAAAAAATTCTTTCAACCCATTGTCATCCAGTACTGCCTCCATGTGGTCCTTCCAAGAAACAATGTTCAAGATACCCTCAAGGGCATACTCAAGCCTTATACCATAGAATGCCATCCTACTAACTCTGAAAAATTGATCCTACAAATTCAATCCTCTTGCAATAACAACTTCGAATTCTCTTCTCTACTATGAATCCTACTCTAATACCATGTAGAAATTTTATGTACATTCAAAATTTATCATGTAATTTACTAAAACATAAGACTCAAATATACTCTACCCATCTATGGAAATAAATCCATGATTGAGAAAGAAAATCGTAAGTATGCATCAAGATTAAACTCACATACATAGATATTTATCTATGGGAAAGCAACTTTTCAAAACTCCTTCCATTTTGTATTGCATTAATTAAAGAATAGAGAAGAAATACAATGCTTTCTCAGGCATGAGCAACCTCTACAAGTGTATAAGCTATCTCTCTAAGTGACTAACCAACTCTGGCCAACACTTAGCCAAACTTCTAGCCTTCCAAGGTCCTACTTCCTTGCATTGTTCAATGAGGAATTAGGCCCTTATTTCATAGGAATTTTCCTCCAAGGAATTGAATAGTTCATTAGGGCTCGTCCTCTGACTACATGCAGCACCTATACACCTCAAACTAGTCGACAATTGATAGTAAACTGCCCTTGAACTCCAATCTCAACTAGGTAACTCATATCCTATTCATGCATGAGATACTTTAGGCTTCTTTATCACTATTTTGTGACTGATTACACACCCCACTACTAGACCCTCCACTAGTTCCTCAAAGAGTTGGAACTATTTTAATTGACCATAACTCAATTTAACTGATTTAAATTGTTACAACTGAAATTAACTCAACCTAGGATCCTAAAATTTAGGAACCCCTGCACACAACTGAAGTTCATGCCCCTAACTTGAGTTAACTAAGCTAACTGAGTGATAACAACCATGTCACCTCAGTTAACTCATCCAAGCTATCTGTTGATGTGGAATTTCAAATTTTCTCTCTAGTTTGATTAAGGAAAGTCAAACTGATATTTTCTTGCTACATTCTCAACATTATTCTCCCCTATGGAAATCTACCCTAACACACATTTCTTTGCACAAAAAATATATACACAACTATAAAAATTGGACATCTATCCTAAAAAATACCCAACAACTAAGCTAGACACTTTTCCATATTTACAAAGACATCTCAAAATATCCTAATAGTCTAGATTCCTTTAGAACCAAGACACTTGGCTCTACCATAAAATCCCTTTAATTCCAATTTATACAAGTAAATTGGATAAAATAGGGCCTACGCCTAAAGTTTACATGTCCCCTTTTTGGGGCAAAGAAAGAAACAAAAGAAATGGTACAACTAACACTGACAACCCTGGATAATGTCTCAACATGTGAAACATACAAAGAATATAGAGTTTTGATTTATTTTTTTAAAATCAAACTTCAATATTACAAAAATTATTTTTTTAGGGACACTTTGGTTTGGTTGGATTTTCTTATTTCAGTGAATACCATGGGAAAACAAAGCGGGTGTGTAATAAAGTATGTGATGTGCCAAAATTTATAAGTTCACTTGCAAAGAAGAGTTCAGATTCATTACCATTAAATATGAAGAATGAAGAGAGTTTGGATTCCTTAGAAATAAAAATTAAAAATGATCAAGCCCTTGTGCCCTTACATTGAAAATAGAACTATTGAGAAATATTTGTTCATATGTTTGTACCGTAGTTATGGTAACTTTGAGTCATTTGTATATAGTTCCAGGAAAAGTAATTTGTTATAGGATGATGTTTTTCTTTGAATTTTTAGTCTGGACTCTGGAGGGCTCGGGTTAATTATATGACCCAATATTTGATTGCTAACCACTAGTCATAAGCTCTTTCCTTTAGGTAAGCTACTAACATAGGTGATATTTTATGTCAAGAAGAGTGCAGGGGTTGGATTTACTACATATTTGTGACTCTAGGGGAAAACTTAATGATTTACCACAATCCCATTTCTTTTTTAAATTTTGTTTAGAGTTACATTTCATAGGCAACACCCTAATACAGAAGGGAAATGTGTGCAACACCATTGGATCTGGTTTCATTTATGTTTATCTTCCTTTTTAATTTACAAGGATATTAAATTCCTCACATGGACGATTGTATTTTGGATGCAATAAGTGAGAAACAACCAATAATCAAGTGTTTAGGATAATATCAAAGGTAAGCTTTGATAATCCTATTTGTGTTTTGTTTCTTATTTTTCTGATGATTAGATTCATGGAAATAATTAAAATAAACAACCAATCCCAACAAGGTGTTGGTCTCACAATCGTCTTTTATTTTATTCTTTTACTTTTATGGCTTTGTTCTTCCCAACTATGAGTATTCAATGACAAAACCCAGGTCATTTTTTCTTAGGATTGATTCTACACATTTTCTTCCTCAATTTTATGATGGTATTCATGTTTATTTTAACCTATGACTTGACTTTATTTGAGTAACCTGATATTGTCTACATTTTTTCATTCGAGGAATTAACTCCTTTCCTGGTGTTGGTGCCCAACCTTTTATTCTTTTTCATCTTCTATCAACTTCTTCTTTACCTTCTATTAGTGTTAAATTCCAAATTCTTAGTAATTCTTGTAAGTGTAATTCTTGTTGCTACCTTTTTAATTTCAAGGCAGATATTGTTGTTTAACTCGCCAATCCTTGTTAGTTCACTATGTCCTTTTTAATGGGTTTCATTCAATTCTTTCCACAAGAATAATAGAGTTATATTGTACACATATGAAATATTTTTTTGGTAGCACATATTCGTATAGAGCATCACGATAGGCTTATTCCATTCAAATTTTTTTTTCCCACACTCTCATGTTGGCTATGGTTATGGGCAGTCCACTCCTATATTCACCAGGCTCTGATACCAGTTGTTAGGATCTCAAAAATGAGACATGTGGTGGTGTCTAAAGACACCATTGCTTGGGACATCAATGGCCATGGTTAAATATTTTCTTGAATTCTTTCTTCTTTTAAATAGGCTATATTCCACATAAATTTCTATGTAACTAGATCACAAATAAGATAGATCAATGACTTCAAAATTAGCCTCTTCAATAGAGAAACCTCCTTTACATCACCTAAATGAACAATTATTGAATGATACAAATGATAATACCTCCTTGGTATATATAGGAGTATAAGGGGTCAAAATATAATCAAAGCTTACATAACAATAATAATGTAAGGGCACAACAATAAAAATAGTGGGCTTCTATGGGGCACAATAATAACAACCTGGGCACCAAAATAACAATAGGGGGCTACAATAACAATAACCATAACGGGTATACACTAGTATTATAGGGACGTAACATGCCCCTCTCCTTCCAAAAAGTATTTTCCTCAATGCTTGGTTCTAGATACTTTTGTATAAAATCTCATCCTCCCATGTGGAATCTTCAGTTGGTAAGTTCTTCCACTTAATGAGATACTCTGAAATTAAATGATTCCATAGTTTTTATGTTCTTGTTTCCATGACTACTTCAAGCTCAACTATGATTTTTCCTTCTTCGACAAGTTTTGGAAACACTATTTGAACTACTAGCTTGTCACCGATAACCTTCTGTAAGCATGAAACATGGTGTTGAAGGAATGTGTAACTAAGTTCGGTCTTCATAAATGTACTTTTGATATTTATGCTTATTCAAGAAAAGAAACATTATTTTATAATATATGTCAATGAGTTTCTTTCTCATTGAAGTAGGTCTACCACATGTCAAAGTGCTATAGGTGAGTCAAATAGTCAAAATAAAATGTTGAAGGTATTAAGGGCATGTTACACCATGTAAAAATATATATTAAAGTTAAAGGGAAAAACCTCCAAGAAAAGTCAAGTCCACTCCTATGTTATGGAACCATCAAGAAACTCCTTCAAGCATGCTACACCAACATGGAAACTATCCGAATTCTGCTCAACAAATTAGCCACCGAACTGCCCTCAAAGTTGGCCTACAATTAAGAGGACAAGTCAGCCTATAAACAGTTAATCAAGTCAGCCTACAAGTCAGCCTAAATGGAGGGACAATCCTCTATTTATAGAGGTTGTTCACTCCAAATTCAAAGTACTAAAGCTATGAAATCCATAAGAAAAGAAGAGGATAATAAGAATGAAGGAAGCCGAGGAAAAAGGGTCTACTAGGGAAACAAATTAAGGATAAAGGACAACAAATGTAAAAGATTGTTTTCTAGGGTATAGATAGTCACATGTACGAGGAAATGAAGGACAGTTTGTGGCTATGATAGCAGTGAGATCACAGTTATATATTCTTCCTTGTTTGGACTGGTAACTAGGCCTACAAGGCCTCCTACTCCAGTGTGGAAGAAAGACACTCAAATGAAGAAGAGAAGGGCAGATAACTCCTAGTAATCCTCCCACACGTGCGAGAAAATAGGGTAGCAGAACAGTCATACACTCAAGAAGGATTTCGGTTGGTCAAAGCTTAAGTATACTTGAGTAAGGGATAGAAGAATAACATCTTATCTAGAAGACTCACCCAAAGAAGGTATAACTCTATACATGATTCATAGTAAGAGAAAGAAGTGTCAGAAGAAGGAGGACAGAGTGCTGAAGAACAAAGTGCCAAAAGACTTGTCAAGGAATAAGGTATAGAAAGAAGGAAGGATTTGACTTGTGCTTGTAGGATCTCTTTTTTAGGGGTCTAGGGTTTTGGATTGATCAATAGAAGCTTCAATAAGAGAAATTCACTAAAGGGTTTTCCTCTCAAGAGAAGAGAGGTTTTGGCCCTTGTAGAGAGCCAACATATTTTGTTCTTGTTTTTGTGTTTTGGTAGCAGTTTGATGAAGTACACACATATGCACTAATAAGAAGAAGAAAAAGAAGAATATAACAAGAAAAATGAAAAGACTCCACAAATTGTTATCAAGTAACGAAGAATCACACTACACTACTTTTCCCTAGATTCTTCAACATGGTATGAGAGCATAACATGACACATCAAGGAAAGGGAAACTCAATAACACTCATCAAGGAGAAGCATCTACAAAGTTAAATCATCAAGCCTAGAAGTCTCAATCACTTCAAGGTCAAGAAGGGTATACAATCCATCATTCATCAAGAAGGTCTACAAAGCTAGAACAAGAGCCTTACATCAAGGCACCTACAAAGAAGAGTAGATTGAAGCAAGACCTACATCAAGCTACAAGTCTTCAAGCAAATATCATCATCAAGAAAGTCCACTTGAAGAAAATCAAAGGTCCTAGGAAGGAAACCCATCAAGTCTTCAAGGAGGAATTAAATCCATCACGTCTCAAAATGTATCAAGCAAGTACATGTCCCCTTCTAAATATACATCAATGTATTTTTGGAAGGAAAGCAATAAATTGGTAGTTACCAATAACTTTATTTCATGGAAGAAGAGGATTGATATGCTACTCAGGGAGAATGAACTCCTAAAGCATGTCAAAGGTAATATCACTATCTCTCCTATGGAACAAACTCAAGCCTTAGCCAAGTATACTAAGGATGAGACAAGAGCTCAAAGGATTCTGATAGAATCAATCAAAGACTCTCCCATTCATTATGTTTCCAAGTTTGAGACATCAAAAGAAATTTATGATAATCTAGTAGAGATATTCTCGGTATCGACAACTGGAGAAGTAATATCTTTTGAGAATGAATTATACAATATGAAGACAACAAAGGAAGCAATAGCTCCCTACTTCATTAAAATATCTAAAATGATAGATCAACTTCAATAGCTTGGGGAAGTCATTTCTGACAGAGAGATGACAACTCTAGTACTCAATGTTCTACTTGAGGAGTGGGTAAACTTCACATCAAGCATATATGCCAAGAAGGAAGCAACCACTCTAAGTGAAATGTGGTCTCTATGTAGAACATCAGAAACCAGACTTAAGGCAAAGGAAGATGTGCAATCAAAGGAGAAATCATTCGCTACCATGGCCAAAGGAAAGGGTAACTTTGGAAAGTTTGGTCCACGAAGAACAGACAACAAAGACATGTCCAAAACCAAATGTTCTGGATGCCAAGAATATGGACACTATAAAATGAATTTTCCTAAGCTTAAGAAGGACAACAACAACAAAAGGAAGAGGGAAGAAGCTCATATAACTCAAGAAATTAAAGAAGAAGGAAAGAAGAAAAAGAAGGAAGATCCTCTAGATCTGTATTATGACTAGATCAAACTCTTTACTTCAAGTCTTCATTCAATTTTTTGAGTAGTATAGGAGAATGTAGGAATAAAATTAATTTTGCATGGCTAGAAACATCCTCTAGAATCTCGCAGCATGATGTACATAGAATTCTAGATACTCATGAAGATGTAGCATTTATGATAAGAACAAAAATTCATGAGTAGAAATATCTTATAGAATATAGGAGATATATAGATCAAGATATTCATGAAGAAGAAGCATACCTAGTATAGGACCTCATCCATGATGAAAGAAAAATTGATCATGAATAAGAATCTTAGAAGACCTCCATTGTCATAGGAAAATAAACATTTGCAAGGCAAGGATCTTTAAGATCCTATAATGGAATCTTCAAAAGAAGTTTCATGAACCAAGGCAGATGTCTCATTGGGAATCCCATTTATGGCATTCAGGAAAAAGATGATATGCAGGAAAGCTAAGATGAAGCAAGGAAGGCCACACCAAAGGATGATCAAAGGAGAATCAAGATGAGGTATGTATGCATTAAAGTTTAGTCATGTTATCATTTGTATATTATTGAGTCATGTGATAGTTCTATAACATGATCAAGCATGAAAGAATCTCTTTCACCAAGAACATGCTCAAATGCATGTACCACAATGCAATGAAGTTCAACAAAAGAATATGCTCACATAAGTAGTATAAGATTACTGACTAAGAAGCAAGAAGAAATCACGACAAGTCCAGAAAGAAAGAAATGAAGGAATTCTCTCATAAGAAACATTATATGGTTGACCTATATATATAATAAGAAGAAAATGAATAAAGAGATCAAGAATGTGGAAGAACACCATGATCACCAAGAATCACTACCTAACAAGATACTTTGAAGATATCTCCCGAAAGAAGGAAAGACAACTCTGATAAAGGAAGAAAGGACCGCTGACACCAATGAAACACTTGGAGATATAAAAGATGTAGATAATTGATTCTACTCTACAAAGATGTCGTGATGAAGAAACCATCCAACAAAAGGAAATTTTGAAGCAATATCAGGAAGAAGTCATGATGGGATACTAGGTTGAATCATGTAAACAATCAAGTACAATGAAGCATCCATGAGAAGAATATTTTGAAGCATGGACAAGATGAAAAAGGAGTAGCAAATATGACAAGAAAACCTAATGTATGAAATGAAATCCACTTTCCTCGAAGGAAGCAATGACATGACAAACTAGGGAGGAAAGTGATCGATGGATAGTGCCCTACCTAGAAAAAGTTCAAACAAAGACTTCATGACATCAAGAAAGGAAGAAGATCAAGTAGCTCATGGACCCATGAAGAAGAATTTATTGATGAAGGAAAGAGTCCCCAGTTAAGATGGAGCTTTGATAGGTACTTGATCAAGAGGAAGTTTTGGACCACCCCTGATTACAAAGGAGTGACAATTGTGTTTTCCATTTCATGGGTCATCCACTAGACAAGGGCTAACAAACATAAGTCTAGATGAAGGCCATGAATGAAAATGTAGACACAAGATAGACACAACATTCTTATCTTCACTTGGGAAGAAATAATGGGAGGATTGGGTAATCAATTGGAATATGATACTCTTTGAGGATGTGTAAGGCATCCAAGACAAGAGTAGGTAAGAGGATCGATAGTCCTTGAGGGTTTGGAACCCAAGATAAGAATAGTCCTAGAAGGTCATACTCAGAGAACACATGGGTGGGTATGTACCTTGAGAGAAAATAATGAAGGTGTCTATAAATCATTGGTCTCGCCAACATTGTAACTCATGGTATCGTAAAGACGTGGAGATGTTAGTCAAGGCCTTGCACTATGACAATGTTGATGGATATGATGCTATAAGAGATGGATTACCAATATATTTTTTCTTATGTGAATTATTCAAGATTGATATTAGCCAAACACCTTGTAATGTTGTATGAATACCTCCCTAGTTAATAGGAAGTGTTGAAGGAAAGTGTAACTAGGTTCGGTCTTCGTAAATGTACTTTTTTTATTTGTATTTATTTAAGAAAATAAATATTATTTTATAATATATGTCAATGAGTTTTTTGCTCATTGAAGTAGGTCTAGCACATGTCAAAGTGCTATAAGTGAGTCAAATAGTCAAAAGGAAATGTTGAAGGCCTTAAGGGAATGTTACACCATGCACAAATATAGATTAAAGTTAAATGGGAAAACCTCCAAGCAAAGTCAAGTCCACTCCTATGTTATGGCACCCTAAAGAAGCTCCTTCAAGCATGCTACACCACTATGGAAACTATCTGAATTCTTCTCAACAAATCAACCACCAAACTTCCCTCAAAGTTAGCCTACAATTCAGAGGACAAGTCGGCCTACAAAACGTCAGTCAAGTCATCCTAAATGGAGGGAAATTCCTCTATTTATAGAGGTTGTCCACTCCAAATTCAAAGTATTGCTCAAGCTCTGAAATCCACAAGAAAAGTAGAGGATAAAAATAATGAAGGAAGTTGAGGAGAAAGGCCCTACTAGGGCAGTGAAGTAAGGAGAAAGTACAACAAAGGTAGGGACTATTTTCTAGGGTATACACAATCACACGTGCGAGGAAATGAAGGAAATTTTGCGTCTATAAGTTTGGGCTAGTAACTAGGGCTATAAGGCCTCCTACTCCATTGTGGAAGAAAGACAATCAAGCGAAGAAGAGAAGGGCATATAACACCTATTAATCCTTTGACATGTGTGAGAAACTAGGGCAGTAGAACATGAGAACAGTTAGACACTCAGGAAGGATTTCGGTTGGTCAAAGTTGAAGTATACTTGAGCAAGGGATAGAAGAACAACATCTTATCTAGAAGAATCACTCAAATAAGGTCTATCTCTTGACAAGATTCATAGTAAGAGAAAGAAGCATCAGAAGAAGGAGGAAAAAGTGCGAAGAACAATGTGTCGGAAGAAGTGTCGGGGAATAAGGTGCAGAAAGAAGGAAGGACTTGCCTTGTGCTTGGAGGATCTCTTTTTCAGGGGTCTAGGGTTTCACGTTTATCAATAGAATATTCAATAAGAAAAATTCACTAAATGATTTTCCTCTCAAGAGAAGAGAGGTTTTGGCCCTCGTAGAGAGCCAACATCTTGTGTTCTTGTTTTTTTGTTTTGGTAGCAGTTTGATGAATTACACGGATATGCACTAATAATAAGAAGAAGAAGAATAAGCTAACAAGAAAAATAAAAAGACTCCACAAATTTTTTTCAAGTAACGAAGAATCACACAACACTACTTTGCCCTATATCCTTCAACACATGGAAAAGTAGGTGTACTTGGGAAGATGTAAGCAGCTCCAATTTGTATGCCATAGTACTAATCTTTTGCAACACCTTGTAAGGACCATAGTACTTGGGTGATAATTTATTCTCTTTCTTAGCTTTCTTGAGGGAGATTTGTTTGTATGTTTGTAGCTGTAAAAATACACAATCTCCTACATAAAAATTTCTTTCACTGTGATGTTGGTCTTCCTATTGTTTCATTCGATTCTGCACCAGAGTGAGGTTATCCTTTAAGAGTTGGAGAACTTGTTGTTCATGCTCAATGTGATCTTCCATTTCTTTAAGCTTATAATTTTCTCTTAAATATGATGTGATGGATGGTGGATGATATCCATAAAGTACCAAAAGTGGGATCATCCTTGCTGCAGTATGGAAGGAAGTGTTATACCACCATTTAGCTAGAGGTACACACTTGACCCAATGTGTTTTTTAATCAAATACAAAGCAACGAATATATCCTTGCAAACATTTGTTGACTATCTTAGTTTTGTTGTTAGATTAAGGATGATAATATGAGCTATGAGTTAATTGAGTACCAAGGCAAAAAAATAATTCCATCCAAAAATTTCTAGCAAAAATGGGATCTTTGTCACTTTTAATAATCATTGGGTTTCCATTTAGCTTTTGAATTGTTTCCATAAATGTAGTATCAATTGTATTGGCTTTAAAAGGATGAGATACTACACAAAAGTGTGCATACCTAGTAAGTCTATCAACTACCACCATGATGACACTCTTTCCTTCATACTTGGGTAAACCTGTAATAAAATCCATTGAGACCTCCTCCAAATGTTGACTTGGAATGACTAAAGGTTGCAGCAGACTTGGGGTCTAAATTGTCTTAACTTTATTTTGTCGGAAAATAAAACATTCTACCACAAACTTATGAATATTAGGTTTAAGGCCATCCCAAAAAAAATTCCTTCTTCACCCTGTGGTAAGTGTTTAAAAATCTCGAGTGCCCTCCTAAGGGGAGGTGTGCAATTCCAAAAGAATCCTTTTCTTGAGTTGGGAATTCTTACAATGACATAAGAAATCTTTGTACCATAATGAATCATTTTTCTAGCTAAATGTATCAAATGTTTTCAAGCCAGGAGTAACTCCAAATGAATTTTTTGTCATTACATTAAGATAGAAAATAGATATAAACATGGAGAGGGTAACTATTGGGTTTCATATCCCAATGTCTCTTCGTATTCCAATTTTGTTTATTTATATATTTACAATATTTACGTAGGATTCCTAATCTCAAATATTAGGTGTTCAACATTTCCCCCCATAATCCGAAGGGATGCTGGTGAGTCGAAGTAACATTCTAAATCTTTCAAACTTTTCCCTTCCAAGAAATTTGGTGGATATGTCTGCAATAGGCTCATTTGTAGAACAATGTCATATATGAATTGTTTTGGCCTCAACATGATGTCGAACCAGATGGTATTTTTCATTGATATGCTTCATTTAATCATGGAACTTTTGGTTCTTGGCCAACTTTATTGCAAAAGTGTTGTCAATAAAAAGAGGAGTTGAATGTACTTGATTCTCCTACGAATCTTCCATAATTTTCGTGAGCCACACAATTTCCTTCATTGCTTCAAATGCTACCACATATTTTTCCTCAGTTGTGGAATCTGTTGGAACTGATTAGTTGCATGACCGCTAGGAGACAACTCCTTATCCAAGACTCATAACATAACCTGAAGTAGATACTCCATTTTATTTATCTCCTTTGAAATCTAAATCAGAGTATCCAATCAGGATGAGGTCACCCACCTATGTATACTTGACTTCAAAGTATTGAGTTCCCTTCAAGTAATTTAGAACTCTTTTTGTAGCATACCAATGACCCTCACAAGGCTTTTTCATAAACCTAGAGAGGATTCAAAAAACAAATGAAATGTATGATTTGGTAGGATTCAGCTAGTTGATACTTCCTATGAATTGTCTATACTTCGTTGCATCCTCAATTTTTTTCTTTCAGTCGATGTGAGATTTAATTTATGTTCCATTGGAGTGTTCTGTTAGGTTCCTATACCAATAGGTGTCATCTCTCATGATTGACTGTGGAAATACCAAATATGATCACCCTTTTCATGTTGCAAAGGTTCCATATTATCAAAAATCAAGATTTAGATAAAGAGAAAAGAAAGCAATTCCAAGAGAAGACCGGAAAAGTGGCTTGATGACACATGCAAACAAGGAAGTGCAATTACTAATTCTCTTACAATTGATGAATAGCCAAACAGTGCAACCCTGGCTAGTTCATGTTTAAATTTCTTGTTTTAGAATAGAGAATAAGATTTGCTCAAACAGTCCAAGCTTGGTAGGTCACTAGATTAGATAGAGAAACAAAGGGCCCAACTGCTCAATCTGAGCCCTTGGAAGAGATAAGGATATATTTAGGTAGGAGGGTAGTCAAAAGAAAAGAGGAAAAGTAGGGTTTGCTAGTTCAAATGCACCCAATCAAAAGGAAAAAAAAAATTGTTAGGTGTATTACGCTGAGTAGGTAGTTGGAGGTTGCAGAATCAAGTTTGTGATCAGTTTTTGTCTTGTCAAGAAAAACTCATCTCATCAATGACACAAGTATCATGGCAAGGTGGCTACAAGTTCAATGGAGCATGACTAACTTCCCCTTTCATTTGCCCCACAAAATTTCACTAACATTCCATAAGGATATTGAGATCTCCTCAAATAGTCCTAATCCATTTCATTTTGCAAGGTACTAAGCAAAACATTTCCTTTGCTTGGTAAACACAAGCCACATTTCTTGTGTAAAAATCATCATCTCATTTTCCCTTCATCTCATCAAAGAATCTAATTTTTACTCTATAAACGTAGCATTTCCCTATCACTTGGCATATTAACACCCTAACTCTATGTATATAGCTCCTTTATCATTTCCCCGCCCCTACTTTACAAAAAACTATATAAAAAACCCAAAAAATACCTAAATATCCCTACCCCTGGAAACTATAGCCATATAACACAAGTTCGGGAAATATTAAGTCTATTTGGGACTTTATATTAACCCTTCTGCATTCATAAAACCTTGGGGTTTATTTAATGCCAGCTTAAATGAACAACCGTGCTAACCCTCCCTCCTAAACCATACTATAACCCCGCACGCACATATGTAATGGGATTAGTTTAACATTTGGTTGGACTAATATCCATAGCCGCCTGTTTTACCACATAAATCAACCCATAAACCAAAGTCTAAACTCGCCTGAAACCTTACAAAAATTGGTGTTTATCATATGCTCTGCTCTGTTAAATCCCGATCAAATCACCCTCCCGTCCATCGTCGGATTTCCTCCCCCAGATCCGACGGTCCTTATCAATATCGGATGCGCCCCGACGACGGGACGTTAGTACCCGATGGTCAACGGCTTTACCGTCGTACACAGGGACACCCATCACGTTTTGATTGCATCGGGCCGCCTCTGACAGATACTGCCCCTATACCAAAGGCAGTCCGATGGAAACCGCTTACCACCCTCTGTCCTTCTGCCCACGTCACCGCATGACGTTTCATCCACGTCTCCCACCACTGCCCTACACCTGATCCACGTCATCTGCTGACATCACCACCCCACCATTGTGTCATGTGCCACATCACCATACATGTCGGCTGCCACGTCATCCTCCGTACCCGCTACATGACAAAAAAAAACGTCATGATGACGTCATCGTTAAAAAGCGCTAAAATTTCCAAAATTCATTAAAAAGTCGTGAAAATGACTATTTTTGTTTATTTTCTATTATTGCGCCTGCGAAGAACGTGCATGTGATTTTACGACCAATCTGCCTCCAGGAGTTGCACAGTCCACCAACCTACAAATACGCTCCATAGCTCGACTCCACAGCTCGAGTTATCGTTGCTAGCTATCCTCTGCACCATAAAAATAGGTATTTACCCATTTTTCACCTGAAAACCCGATTTTTTCCAAAATTCGCTATTGAAATTGCCTAAAGACCTATAATTCAAATCCAAAAGTGTTCTTGTCTATTATTCACCACCTTGTATGCACTATGTGAGCTATTGATTCAAAGAAAACCTGCAACCTTTGCCCTCCTCTACAAATTGGCCATTAGAACACACTTCGAGCCCATTTTCGCCGGAAGAGACTCCAAAACTACCCAAGTATTGAATTAAAATTGTCAAGCGCGCTATTTCTTCTATTTTTTCCTGTTTTCTAAAAAGAGTTCCTCAATTTCCACTTCCCTCTGCAAGGTTTCGCTCCTTCGGCAAAAATTCAAGCCCATTTCCTCTGCATTCTGCTCACAGAGCTTGCAATCCAACAAATTCATTTAAAAGACCCTATTAGACTTTGCAACATTTGTTTTTAACCATAAATTTTATACAGTGAGGTCAGTTCTAAATAAAACTCAGTCTCCAAAATCCTGACAAAAGCCTCAGAGCTAGAGTCCTATTTCCTGTTGTTGCATACACCTATATTACAATCAAAACACAAACAGTTGAAGCATGGAGGCTCCAGTGGCTCTCAACATTGCTCCTTTGAATGCGCCACACATGGATTTATAATGGTTACCTTTGGCAGACAGGGACTTCTAGATCAAGGACATGATGGGCCTCAAGTCTCACCTCAAAACTGTTTGTCAATTCAGAAGCAGTCACAGAAATAACACTGATATCCTGAGAATCTGGGAATATAGTATGCCCATCTACTACCTCCCATCAGTCAATGTGCTGCCTGACTTCATTCATCCGTGTCATGCAAACTATGATCCCACACAGAGAGAAATCCTCACTCCAGATGGGTTTGTACTGTTCTACATTACTCCTCAATCCATAAATGAAATGTTGAACTTTGAGCCACCTCAGCCTCTGGTTCCTCTTACAATGAAACTCCTGCTTGATAAGGGTGCAAATCTCTCTAGTTTAGAAATATCAAGGGTAGGTCAGTTGTTCATGCAGCCACAGTGCCAGGCCAATCATCCTCCACCCTATCATCAAGTCTCATTCAATGAAACAGGAAGGCTCCTTGTAGATATGATTTCCTATATTCTAGGATGCAAAACCAGAGAATTTGTGGATGAAACTGTGTTTTTGCTATTAACCATGTTCACTCTAGGACAGCCCCCTACTGTCATGTATGATTATGCCACCTTCATAGCAAACAAAATACATGAGCAATTCATAATGATGGAGAGAGAAAGAGTGTTTAAATATACCTCCTACATTTACCATCTGCTGCTATACTATCACCCTCATAGTTTCAAAGTTCCTCTCAAGAGACTAGACTCAAAAGGAGAGAGAAGATATGTTATCTTCTGGACCTCAGTTTTCCATGATGTCCACCTCTCTCCATACACATACATGTTCATATACCCAGCCATTTGCCTATTGATGATGACTCCTCCTGGCAGGCTCACTGCTGAAATGCAAAGAATCTTACATCTTTCAAGGGGCTACAACATTGGTGATAGGTACTTCTACCAAAACCACACACTGATCAGAATCTATGGTTGTGAGTTGCCTCCCTATAAACTACCAATATATGTCCCCATGAGACTTTTTGCCTTGGAATATTTCAGGCAATTCAGTAGTGCAGATTTGACTCATTTCCATGGAAAAAACAAGAAAGCACAGCTCAAAATTAGACATCAATTGGGTCCTTTTGTTTTCAATAAAAGGGAAGAAGCCTGGAGGGATGCAGACAAGATGCTAAGCGAAGAGCTCATGCTGAAACAATGCTTCATTTGGGCACCATATGACCCTGAACATCTCATAAGCTTTAGAAGAGTCAAACACAGGCTTTCAGGATATGTGCACCAGCCAATCCCTCACATTGAACAGTATGCTAATCGACAAGAATGGGTAGAGGGCACATTAGATGAACAGCTTACTGAAGAAGAAAGTTTAGAAAAAGATATGAAAGAACATGAGAAAATAATTGACTTGGATTATTTTGCACAGGTCCCCTTCACACAGCCTCAACATATTGGAGCAAGCACATCAGCTGCTACACCTTCACAACAGCAGGCTAAAGAAACCATTTCACCTGCAGGGAAAGGCAAGGAAATCGAGCATTCAGAACATCAGAGTACAATGGCAGAACAACCATCCATAAATCAAGAAAAGGGTCAAGAACAACGCCCTTCAACCCAAATAAAGGCACCTGAAGTCCCTGTGTTGCAAACCCCTCACAATGAAGAAAAAGCTAAAAAGAGGGACAGCCCTAAAGATACATCCACAAGAACACCTACAGATCAGCAAGGGGAAAAGAGACAGAGGCCAAACCCCTATTCCAAGGAGGAATTTACTGAAGAGACCACAGGCAATATCAAGGGTGAGGGAACTTCTGAACAGCAGATCCCTCCTGTTTTGGAAACATCACCCAGCTCCTTTCAGCAGGAGCAAGAGAGATAGTGAGGTGGGGAGGTTTCATCCTCCAAGCAGCAGACCCAGCAGGGCACAGATATCAAACGAGCATTCACTGAAATTAAAGCTAGAAACGAACCAGTGAGGTTTCAACTTTACAATAAATTGTTAAGAATGGCTCCTACAAATCAACAAAGGTTGATGGTATCCTATGACATGCAAGCAGGGAAGATGACTCTTAGTCACTTCAGACCCACTGTACAACAGCCACAGTCAGCTGCAGATTATATCAGAACCAATCTAGAAGTTCTTGCCAAAGACATCCATCCAATAGACCAGATTGAGTTGCATAAACAAGCTGGAGAAATGGTATACTCCACCTTAGCAGATAAGGCCCTAATGGCCCATAGATTGCAAAATTCTTTGTATAACGCTTCTGCCCAACTAGAGCTGGAGAAAGCCTCCTCATTGGCAAAGGATAATAGGATAAATCCTTGGAAGAAATCATTATAGAGTTGGGACATGATCCCAAGGATCCCAAAGGCGCACAGGCCTTAATAAGGAAAAAGGAGGAGGACATAGCAGCTTTGAGAAGACGATTGAAGCTGCCAACTACCATACATCCTCAAACTACAGAGGTGGCACAATAAAAGGAAGAAGAGTATGTGGTCAACCTGCTCATGAGGATGAACCAAAGACTGTTGGACACAGAAAAAGCATTAGAAGAGGCTCTACAAGGGAAACAGCCAGAGTTGGCCTCTCAACCATCCCAAACAGCTCCAATAATCACAGCTCCTCCTCCAGTAGTCACTATAGAAGCACCTCCCCTGGATCCAGCTTCAGCAACAGGTGCCTCAACTTCAACAGCAAGTGCATTGCAAGAGGCCAGTTTAAGCATGGAGGAAATGATGAAAGAGATAAAGGCCTTAGAGACCCAGATGGCAGAGCTCAAGGAGACCAAGGAAAAACTAGCCAAAATTGAGGTTATTTATGACAAATCAAAGATGATTGTTGCAGAGAACACTAGGGAGGTAAAGGTCCTAGAGAACAAAATAAAGGCCTTGGAGAAGGACCTCACTCTCCATAGAACCTGACAGAAATAAAGAAAATTTTGTGGGATAAGATTGGCCAAGCTATTGTTGATCAGTGGATAGCAATACAAACTATTTTTGATTAGATAGAGTTGATAGGAGTGGCTCAGTATGAGACTCAAAAGGCCAGGGTATTATTGGCCAATAAACCTGAGCAAGCCAACCAGATGATTCACTTTTTGAATACTCATACCGGTGAACATTTAGCATCCCTGGACATTCATAACAAGACAGAAACTATTTTAAGAGTCAAAAAGGTGCTAACTATGAGAAATTTTGTTCAGACAATAGAAAGAAAATGCCAGGAAATGCAGGCGGATATAGAAGCCTTCAAACATAAATTTGCAATGTTACAATGCAAAGGTCTACCTAGCCTGGTCATTAGCAATGTGAAGCTCATAAAACAGGAACAGTATGCTCATAGGCTAAATACCTATGTGCAAAATCAGATTACAGCTTCATCAAGCAGCATAGAAGAGACAATCCCTCCCAGAGGGAAAAGTTTATATGATAAACTGGAAGATTTTTTTTTTATTGAGCATGAGGTAGCACATCTCTTTCAAGTCTGGAAAAATTATTACAGGTACACTAAAGCCGATGAGACATTGCTTAAATTAAGAAAGCATCAATTACCAACAGATCAGTCGTGGCAGAGCATGCTTGAAGTCTTGCCAAAATAAGTTGAGTTCTCCTTTTTTGAAAATTATTTGCATTTCATTAAAAAGGAAATGTCAGGGAAAATCAAATCAGCTGAGGAGAAGATTCGCGCCAAAAGATAAAATAGGCTTAGACGCAGGTGACAAAGGACAACACAACAGGACAGCACATCAAGAAAGTGGTCATCAACCGACTATCAGAGTCAAAAGGTCAACAACAAACAGGACACCTACAGCAGCCAATACATCATATTTATTTTCTCAGTTATTGTTGCGCGGTTTTTTCCACATTAATTATTGCTTCTGCCAGAGTAGATGGATAAATTTATGTCTAGATATTTTCCTACGGGATATTTTGTAAACTTCTATAAATACTTTCTAAAGAGATTTATTATTGTTGGCTAGTGACTATCATTCTGGACCTGCACTGTATGTTTTTTTAGAACTCTTCAGAAATAAAAATTGCTGGAATGCTTTGTTGGTGAACTTATTGGTTGTGGAATCGATGGCAAAAGGATATATTGCAGAATTCTCGAGTTAATACATGGATCAATAAGTCTTCTTTACTCTTATTTCACTGCATTTGTGTCTTATTTATCATCTAAATATCATGTTCTAAGTTACAGGAAAGAAGGATAACCCATAATTTACTTTGTTGTACTCCGTGTTCAATTCCTGTAATTTTTTATGTTTTCCACAGGACTAGCATAGGCAAGAATTCTTGATTGCTCTTGTCTCCCTAGTTCTTTCACTCTAAATATCATCAAGGAATTCTTAACTGCTCCCTGATAATGTTTATACAGTTTCCCTCTATTAACATAATCAAAGATTCTTGATTGCCTTTCATTCCTTGATTTCATTTCATCTTATTTCAGCTTCAAAGTTGTTCTATGTTTAATTATATTGCTCTGTAGTTTTCTTATTACCAAGGAAACCATACCCAGAGGTTTATTTCCATTAGACTCCATCAACCCAATGGTCTGAACTTCTCTCAACTTACTGCCTTGTTCTACTGAATGTCATCTTCCAAACACCAAACAAAACTTGTATCTAATAACTAGTCTAATACACAATCAAACAAATCTAAATCACAAAGAGAGAGCCCTCTCTAGTTGCAGATTGGCTAGGATCTGCAGCTGAAAGATTGGTTAGTGGTTACCTCGGCCGTATTCACTCCTGGAGCCAGGGAAAAACCTGAGTGATAACATTATTGGCGACTCAATTGGGGACTTCTAAATCAAGAAAAGGTTAGTTTCCCTACTTTAAACACATTCAAGAAAAAATACTAAAAATAGATTTAGAAGCTGGCTCCAAAAAAGAAAACTCATTACACCAGATCCAATACAGATCCTAATCCCCCAGCTATCTTTAAAAATCATAACCTAATCCCAAAAACCCTTAGGAGACAAGAAATCTTACAAACTGTTGATTCAGACTTTGATATACTTCACCAAAACCTTACACAATCTGAACTTTCTCCTGGAAGAGTCACAGTTCCTTCTGTCAATACTACATCTTCTCCAAGTTCTTCATCCACACCGCAAAGCATACTTTCCACTCCCCCATCCACTGCCCATATTTCCACTCCTGTCCCCCTTGTTCCAGCCCTTTTATTTCTTCCTGCTACCCCATTTATCCCTGTAAATATGGCCAACCGTTATACTCCTTTGCAACTGCCTGCCAATCCAGGGGCTATGCCCCAGGATTATCAAAGCAAGATCATCTATTTTGATGGTGCTAGTTCCTATACAGCTCAACAACACACCATGAAAATGCAGAATTATTTTGAGAATTATGAAATTGATGATGATGATGTGAGAATGAAAATCTTTGTCCAAAGCCTAACTGGTGATGTGAGGACCTGGTTTAGGACACTTGCTGCAAACTCTATAGCCAACCCTGAGGCCCTATATCAAGCCTTTTTAAATAGATGGGAAAAGAAGAAAGACCCTTTACACATTTTAACTGAATATGACAATTTAAAAAGGGGCCCACAAGAAACCGTTCAAGACCATTGTGCAAGGTTCAATAATGTCTATAGTGCCATTCCTTAGAACCTCAGACCTCCTCCTGACTTAGCCTTGATCAAATTCCCTGATGGATTTGATTCAGACATTGCATATCAGCTGAGGGAAATAGCCCCATTAAGCCTATCAGACATGCATAATGTAGTTGTTAGTGTAGAAACAAACTTGATTGCCAAATGAAACTGAGCTAGAACTGAAAGAAGAACAACATTCAAAGAAGAACCTTCAGCATTTGAGAAAAAATTAGATGCAATCATTAAAGGCATGGACAGATTAGGAGATAGAGTGGAGACCATTGAAAGAAAGTCATCCTAGGAAGGGCAACCAAGTAACTCAACAAGAAATCCAAACTTTAGAAAGAGTCAAAAACCTACTGTTGGAAGGACTGGCCCTGATCATTACATTAGACCCCCATTTCAAGAGAATTATGTTGAAGCCTCAACCTCAAATGAACCTGCAGAGGACACACAGATTAATCTAATGGGTTTAAATGGTGATCAACAAATTTTCCTGACACAGGAGGATCAGGAGGCTCATAATTTAAATCAATTTCAAACCAAGTCTGGAGAATCATTTGATTTTAAAGAAGGCTATGATGCAATAATCTATGAGGTTCATAAACAATATAAATTGAGAAGTAGGATAATAAATGTACCTGAACCTACCAAACTGAAAGATACCAAACAGCCCAAGAAAACTAAAGAGGCTTCTCTGCTCACAGAATTCACAGCTGAGACAAACCTAGACCCAAAAGAGCCCATCATAGAAGACATTTCAGGCCTAGAACCATCAAACACTCACCCATCTTCCTCTTATTTTCCAAAAGAAACAGTAATTAGAGCAGAGGCAGTTACTTATAGCAATCATGAGAAAGAAAAGAATTTGGGAAAAACAACAGAAAAGGAAAAGTCTGTTGTCCACAATGCAAGAGTGCAAGTGGAAAAACCTTTCAACTTAGAAACAGAGATAGGTAAGATAAAAATAGCCACGCTGTTGTCAGAACTGGCCAAACATGAAGTCTACAGGGAACAAATTAACATATCACTTCAAATATCTGAAACTAGGGATGTAGTCAATGTCCTAGATGATTAACCATAATTATTTTTTGGTCCTGAAGTCAATGGCAAGACAGTGGATGGTGGAGTTCCTCCATTCTATGTGAGCTTAAACATTCATGACAAAGTGTTACATAATGCAATGTTTGATTCAGGTGCTTCCCATAATTTAATGCCTAAGTCAGTAATGGAAAAGCTAGACCTAGATATCACAAGGTCATACAAGGATTTGTTCTCATTTGATTCCAGCCAGGTCAGGTGTCTAGGCCTAATCAAAGATCTTTGTGTATCCTTAGTCCAATATCCAGCCAAAAAAATCTTGATGGATGTGGTGGTAGCTGATATCCCACCTAAATATGGTATGCTATTATCTAGATCTTGGGGTGCAAAACTTCAAGGATCTTTGCAACTAGATATGTCATATGCCACCATTTCAGTATTTGGCCACCCAAAGAGATTGTACCTGGAAACATTGATGAAATATGTGGTTGCCAGTCAAGAGAAGCCCCAAAACTTCCCCATCTATTCCATACACTCTGACATGGATTCATTTATCTTATACAATGCTGACATGTGCTCCAAAGCTAAGGTCAAACTCCTAGAAACAACACCAACAATTAACATGAACGAACAATCTAGTGACCAGCACCAAAAAATTGTTGATATGATTGAGGTAACAAGTAAACCTGACATATCAAACCAGCTACAAAGTTCCAACTCACTGCCCATTAAGCAAGTCCCCAAAACTGTTGAGACAAGTGTTGATCAAGATATCTTATGGTACTTAGAGTTTGATGGATCAGTAAACAAATTGGGAGTCGGGGCAGGAATTTGGATACAAAACATACAAAATGACCATGCTCGGGGTCATGCATATAGGCTAAATTTCAAGTGCACAAGCAATATGGCCGAATTTGAAGCCCTTTTGCTGGGGCTCAAACTAATTAGAAGTCTAGGGGTCACTAGGATTTCAATTCTAGGAGACTCAAATTTGATAATACAATAGATAAAGGGAAAATTTGTTACAAATGATCCTAGGCTAAGGGCTTATAGAGGTGTAGCTATGGAAATACTAAACACCTTCTTGGAATCACAACTCACTAAAATTCCAAGAAAACACAACCTACATGCACATAGTTTGGCAACCTTTGCTAGCACTTGTAAACTGCCTTTTGAGCCTAATCATCACTTCACTACTGAGATCAAACACAGACCTGTTGTCCTAGATAATGTGAAAAATTGGCAAGTATTTGAGAATGACACCCAAATCAATAACTTCCTCACTTTAAAAGAAGAATTTTCAAGCATAAACATAGACACAAGTACTATTGATGATCAACAGAAAATTGACAAAGTTGAGCCAAATATATCAGCTGAAGCAGCAAATTTGATTTTGAATCCAACAACTTTTAATCACAGAAAGCTACAAGAACTCAAACAAATGAACTTTGATGAAATGATTGAGGAAGAATCCGAAGTAATTGATCTGAAGGACAATGTCCTACCCATAGGCCTAACTCATTTAGAAGATATATTTGATTCAAATGACATTCCAAGAAAACCAAAAATGCAACCACTGAATGCAGAAATTGAGGACTGCAATATTGGAACCACAGAAAATCCCCAAATTGGTAAAATTGTCCAAAACATTGCCTCCTGATCAAAAACTGAAATACATTGAGTTGTTTAAAGAGTTCCAAGATGTCTTTGCATGGAGCTATGAGGATCTCAAGTCCTATGACACTTTTGTTATCCAACATACAATACCCTTGAAAGAAAATCAAAAACCTTTTAAACAAAAGCTGAGGAGGATTAATCCAGTCCTCCTTCCCCTTATTGAAAAAAAAGTCATAAGAATGTATCAAGCTGGAATAATTGCACCCATTAGGTTTTCTGAATGGATTTCAAATCTAGTGCCCACTAGAAAGAAAACTGGAGAGATAAGGCTTTGTGTTGACCTGAGAAATTTGAATAAAGTCTCTCTCAAAGACCACTACCCCTTACCCAAAATGTATCACATTTTAGAAAGGTAAGTGGGTGCTTCAAGGATTTCATTGTTAGATGGCTTCTCAGGATTTAATCAGATTCTAGTCCACCCGGATGATCAAGACAAAACTGCCTTCACAACACCTTGGGGAACCTTTAAATATGTGAAGTTGCCTTTTGGACTCAAAAATGCAGGAGCCACATTTCAGAGAGCAATGGACATAGCTTTTGCTAAAGATATCCATGACTTTTTAGTAGTATACCTTGATGATCTTACTACTTTTTCAAAATCAGACCAAGAACATTTAGATCATTTGAGGCAAGTGTTCCTAATTTGCAGAAAATATGGCATATCATTGAACCCAAAGAAATCATTATTTGGTCTGGAAGAAGGCAAACTCCCAGGTCACATAATTTCTAAAGATGGAATAAGAATAGATCCAGATAGAATACAGGCCATCCTTCAAGTCCCTCACCCAAGAAACATCAAAGAATTACAAGCCTTTCTAGGGAAAATCAATTTCCTAAGAAGATTCATTCCCAATCTGGCTGAACTAATTAGACTGTTGAATAATATGCTGAAGAAAGATTCTAAAGTCAAATGGACAATAGAAGCTAAACAAGCCTTTGAGGAAATCAAAATAGCCTTGACAAGAACTCCTGTTCTTACAAGTCCCAGGTTTGATAAAGATTACATAATCTTTTCCTTTGCATCTGAGCATACTATTGCTGATGTCCTATTACAAAAAGATG
This sequence comes from Pinus taeda, assembly GCA_000404065.3. Taxonomy (NCBI): domain Eukaryota; kingdom Viridiplantae; phylum Streptophyta; class Pinopsida; order Pinales; family Pinaceae; genus Pinus; species Pinus taeda. The sequence continues at coordinate 179,040 of APFE030522125.1, read as the reverse complement.
ACCTAGGATGTGAAAAGCCCATTGCTTTCTTCAGCAAGACACTTAGAGATGCCCCACTCAAATACCAAATCATGGAGAAGCAGGCATATGCTCTTGTGAAGGCCATAAAGGATTTCAGAATTTATATCTTGTACTCTCACATAATTGCCTATGTTCCAAATGCAGTGGTCAAAGATATTCTTACTCAAGAAGGAATTGAAGGTAAAAGGGGAAAATGGATAGCCAACATTCTAGAGTTTGACATTGAAATCAAGCCAACAAAACTCATAAAAGGACAAGGGCTAGCCAAATTAATCACTGAAACCAACTTTCAAGCCCTAGACATCAATGAACTGGATAACGAACAGGAGATGGTGACTCCACAGATCAATCAAGCATTTTTACAATCACCTTGGTACACTGATATATGTTTTGTATTGTTAACCCTGCAAGCTCCTCCAGGGTTATCCAAAACCAAAAAGAGATTCTTGAAAATGAAAGCTTCAAAGTTTTGTATTATAGACAATGTTTTATTTTGGAAAAATTATGAAGGTGTTTTGCTCAATTGCTTAGTTCAGGATGAAACTAACAAAATACTCAAGGAGTTTCATGTAGGGGACTGTGGAGGACACCTATACTGGAAATCCGCAGCTGATAAGATTCTAAGAGCTGGTTTTTATTGGCCCTCCCTTTTTACTGATGTGACAAAATTTGTAGTTTCCTGCCATAAATGCCAGATCTTTGAAGGTAAGAGGAAGTTGTTGCCCTTGCCCCTCAAACCTATTTCAACTGAAAGGCCTTTTCAACAATGGGGTTTAGATTTCATTGGAGAAATTCATCCCTCCTCTTCTGGACAACGCAAGTGGATCTTAACTGCCATAGATTACTTCACCAAATGGATAGAAGCTATCCCTTGTAGGCAAGCTAATGACTCAATCATCATGCAATTCTTAGAAACCAATATCCTGTCTAGATTTAGATGTCCAGAAAATATTATTACAGACAATGCTACTGCCTTCAAGTCCAAAAGAATGATCAGTTTTTGCCACAAATACCACATTACCTTAGGTCATTCCACAACTTATTACCCTCAAGGTAATGGCCCAGCAGAGTCATCTAATAAAATCCTGATCAATATCATCAAAAAAGTCTTGGAGGAGAACAAAAATAACTAGCATAAAAAGTTAGTGAATGCACTATGGGTGGACAGATTGACCACAAAAAGATCTATTGGGACCAGCCCATATGAATTGGTTTATGGCATGGAGGTTGTGTTCCCCTCATCCTTGGGAATCCCTGTGATCAAATTGTTGCAAGAGTTACAAGCAGAACCCAATCCAATCCAAAGAAGAATCAATCAAACTATTCACTTGCAACAGACTAGAGAACAAGTATACCAGAGAACTCAGATTCTGCAAGGCAAACTCAAGAAATTTTTTGACAAAAGAACAAAAGCTGAAGACTTCTTCATGGGAGACAAAGTACTATAGTGGGACTCTAGAAGGGAGGACAAAGGAAAACATAGCAAATTTGATTTCTTATGGAGAGGCCATTTTGTCATCCATGCTGTACAAGGAAACGAAACCTATTTTTTGAAGAGTTTGGATGGCACAGAAGCTCAGGAAGACCCAGTCAATGGGTGATTTCTCAAGCATTATTTTGACCCTCCTTGTTAAAACACAAGAAAAGAGTAGTTTGTACATAAAAAGTGTTTACTTTAGCAGTTCATTTCAGTAATAGGATAGGAGATATGATGCAGCAAATTTTGAGAAGGAAGCCAACGGATATACCATCCTACGTGTTCATTTTTGCAATACCACTTTTCCAAAGTTCTCTATTGATTGTTTATGAAAAACAACTCTGATCAACCTCCAAAGACACAGCTGAAATTACATTCAGATCAGCTTATATGAAAAACATTCATGCATTAAGGTTAAATTGGTTAGCTTGCAGCAGAAGGAAGTTTTATAAACACAGCAAGGAATAAGAATGATGCCATCTGATCTATTGTTCTTGGCTTTTCTGTTGGAAAATCCATCCCCAAGTGGATCCACTGTTAGTTTCCTATACCGATAGGTGTCATCTCTCACGATTGACTGTGGAAATACCAAATATGATCACCCTTTTCATGCTGCAAAGGTTCCATATTATCAACAATCAAGATTTAGATAAAGAGAAAAGAAAGCAATTCCAAGAGAAGACCGGAAAAGTGGCTTGATGACACATGCAAACAAGGAAGTGCAATTACTGATTTTCTTACAGTTGATGAATAGCCAGACAGTGCAACCCTGGCTAGTTCATGTTTAAATTTCTTGTTTTAGAATAGAGAATAAGATTTGCTCAAACAGTCCAAGCTTGGCAGATCACTAGATTAGATAGAGAAACAAAGGGCCCAACTGCTCAATTTGAGCCCTTGGAAGAGATAAGGATAGATTTAGGTAGGAGGGCAATCAAAAGAAAAGAGGAAAAGTAGGGTTTGCTAGTTCAAATGCACCCAATCAAAAGGAAAAAAAAAAGGTTAGGTGTATTAGACTGAGTAGGTAGTTGGAGGTTGCAGAAGCAAGTTTTTGATCAGTTTTTGTCTTGTCAAGAAAAACTCATCTCATCAATGACATAAGTATCATGGCAAGGTGGCTACAAGTTCAATGGAGCATGACTAACTTCCCCTTTCATTTCCCCCACAAAATTTCACTAACATTCCCTAAGGATATTGAGATATGCTCAAATAGTCCTAATCCATTTCATTTTGCAAGGTACTAAGCAAAACATTGCCTTTGCTTGGTAAAAACAAGCCACATTTCTTGTGTAAAAATCATCATCTCATTTTCCCTTCATCTCATCAAAGAATCTAAGTTTTACTCTATAAATGTAGCATTTCCCTATCACTTGGCATATTAAAACCCTAACTCTATGTATATAGCTCCTTTATCATTTCCCCACCCCTATTTTACAAAAAACTATATCAAAAACCCAAAAAATACCTAAATATCCCTACCCCTGGCAACTATAGCCATATAACAAAAGTTTGAGAAATATTAAGTCTATTTGGGACTTTATATTAACCCTTCCGCGTTCATAAAACCTTGGGGTTTATTTAACGCCAGGTTAAATGAACAACCGTGCTAACCCTCCCTCCTAAACCATACTATAACCCCGTGCGTAGATATGTAATGGGATTAGTTTAACATTTGGTTGGACTAATAACCATAGCCGCCTATTTTACCACATAAATAAACCCATAAACCAAAGTCTAAACCTGCCCGAAACCTTACAAAAATTAATGTTTATCATACGCGCTGCTCTATTAAATCCCGGTCAAATCACCCTCCCATCCACCGTCGGATCGCCTCCTCCAGATCCGACGGTCCTTATCAATATCGGACGCGCCCCAATGACGGGACGTTAGTACAGGATGGTCGACGGTTTTACCATCATACACAGGGACACCCGTCGCATTTTGATTGCATCGGGCTGCCTCTAACAGATACCGCCCCCGTACCAAAGGCAGTCCAATGGAAACTGCTTAGCACCCTCTGTCCTTCCACCCACGTCACCGCATGACGTTGCATCCATGTCTCCCGCCACTGCCCTGCACCTGCGCCACATCATCTACTGACATCACCACCCCACCACCGTGTCATGTGCCACGTCACCATATACATTGGCTGCCACGTCATCCTCCATACCTGCTACACGACAAAAAAACGTCTTGATGATGTCATCGTTAAAAAGTGTCAAAAGCGCTAAAATGTCCAAAATTCATTAAAAAGTCGTGAAAACGACTATTTTTGTTTATTTTCTATTATTGCGCCTGCGAAGAACGTGCATGTGATTTTACGACCAATCCGCCTCCCGAAGTTGCACAGTCCACCAACCCGCAAATACGCTGCATAGCTCGACTCCACAGCTTGAGTCACCCTTGCTAGCTATCCTCTGCGCCATAAAAATAGCTATTTACCCATTTTTCGCCTGAAAACCCTGTTTTTTCCAAAATTCGCTGTTGAAATTTCCTAAATACCTATAATTCAAATCCAAAAGTGCTCCTGTCTATCATTCACCACCTTGTATGCACTATGTGAGCTATTGATTCAAAGCAAACCTGCAAACTTTGCCCTCCTCTGCAAATTGGCCATTAGAACACACTTCGAGCCCATTTTCGTCCGCAAAGACTCCAAAACTGCCCAAGTATTGAATTAAAATTGTCAAGTGCGCTGTTTCTTCTGTTTTGTCCTATTTTCTAAAAAGAGTTCCTCAATTTCCACTTCCCTCTACAAGGTTTCGCTCCTTCGGTCAAAATTCAAGCCCATTTCCTCTGCATTCTGCTCACAGAGCTTGCAATCCAGCAAATTCATTTAAAAGACCTTGCTAGACTTTGCAACATTTGTTTTTAACCATAAATTTTATACAGTGAGGCCAGTTCTAGATAAAACTGAGTCTCCAAAATCTTGACAAAAGCCTTAGAGCCAGAGTCCTATTTCCTATTGTTGCATACACCTATATTACAATCAAAACACAAACAGTTGAAGCATGGAGGCTCCAGTGGCTCTCAACATTGCTCCTTTGAATGCGCCACATATGGATTTAGAATGGTTACCTTTGGCAGACAGGGACTTCTAGATCAAGGACATGATGGGCCTCAAGTCTCACCTCAAAACTGTTTGTCAATTCAGAAGAAGTCACAGAAATAACACTGATATCCTGAGAATCTGGGAATCTAGTATGCCCATCTACTACATCCCATCAGTCAATGTGCTGCCTGACTTCATTCATCTGTGTCATGCAAACTATGACCCCACACAGAGAGCAATCCTCACTCCAGATGGGTGTGTACTATTCTACATTACTCCTCAATCCATAAATGAAATGTTGAACTTTGAGCCACGTCAGCCTCTGGTTCCTCTTACAATGAAACTCCTGCTTGATAAGGGTGCAAAGCTCTCTAGTTCAGAAATATCAAGGGTAGGTCAATTGTTCATGCATCCACAGTGCCAGACCAATCATCCTGCACCCTATCATCAAGTCTCATTCAATGAAACAGGCAGGCTCCTGGTAGATATGATTTCCTATATTCTAGGATGCAAAACCGGAGAATTTGTGGATGAAACTGTGTTTGTGCTATTAACCATGTTCACTACAGGACAGCCCCCTGCTGTCATGTATGACTATGCCACCTTCATAGCAAACAAAATACATGGGCAATTCATAATGATGGAGAGAGAAAGAGTGTTTAAATATACCTCCTACATTTACCATCTACTGTTGTACTATCACCCTGATAGTTTCAAAGTTCCTCTCAAGGGACTAGACTCAAAAGGAGAGAGAAGATCTGTTATCTTCTAGACCTCAGTTTTCCATGACATCCACCTCTCTCCCTACACATATTGTGAGTTTGTTGACATGTTCATCTACCTAGCCACTTGCCTATTGATGATGACTCCTCCTGGCAGGCTCACTGCCGAAATGCAAAAAATCTTACATCTTTCAAGGGGCTACAGCATTGGTGATTGGTACTTCTACCAAAACCACACACTGATCAGAATTTATGGTTATGAGTTGCCTCCCTATAAACTACCAAGATATGTCCCCATGAGACTTTTTACCTTGGAATATTTCAGGCAATTCAGTAGTGCAGATTCGACTCATTTCCATGGAAAAAACAAGAAAGAACAGCTCAAAATTAGACATCAATTGGGTCCTTTTGTTTACAATAAAAGGGAAGAAGCCTGAAGGGATGCAGACAAGATGTTAAGCGAAGAGCTCATGCTGAAACAAAGCTTCATTTGGGCACCATATGACCCTGAACATTTCATAAGCTTTAGAAGAGTCAAACACAAGCTTTCAGGATATGTGCACCAGCCAATCCCTCACATTGAACAATATGCTCATCGAAAAGAATGGGTAGAGGGCACATTAGATGAAGAGCTTACTGAAGAAGAAAGATTAGAAAAAGATATGAAAGAACATGAGAAAATAATTGACCTGGATTATTTTGCACAGGTCCCCTTCACACAGCCTCAACATATTGGAGCAAGCACATCAGCTCCTACACCTTCACAACAACAGGCTAAAGAAACCATTTCACCTGCAGGGAAAGGCAAGGAAATCGAGCATTCAGAACAACAGAGTACAATGGCAGAACAACCATCCATAAATCAAGAAAAAGGTCAAGAACAAGGCCCTTCAACCCAAATAAAGGCACCTGAAGTCCCTGTGCTGCAAACCCCTCACAATGAATAAATAGCTAAAAAGAGGGGCAAACCTAAAGATACATCCACAGGAACACCTACAGATTAGCAAGGGGAAAAGAGACAGAGGCTAAACCCCTATTCCGAGGAGGAATTTACTGAAGAGACCACAGGCAATATCAGGGGTGAGGGAACTTCTGAACAACAGATCCCTCTTGTTTTGGAAACATCACCCAGCTCCTTTCAGCAGGAGCAAGAGAGACAGCCAGATGGGGAGGTTTCATCCTCCAAGCAGCAGACCCAGCAGGGCTCGAATATTAAACGAGCGTTCAGTGAAATTAAATCTAGAAACGACAGTGAGGTTTCAGCTTTATAATAAATTGTTAAGAATGGCTCCTACAAATCAACAAAGGCTGATGGCATCCTATGACATGCAAGCAGGGAAGATGACTCTTAGTCACTTCAGACCCACTGTACAGCAGCCACAGTCAGCTGCAGATTATATCAGAACCAATCTAGAAGTTCTTGCCAAAGACATCCATCCAATAGACCAGATTGAGTTGCACAAATAGGGTGGAGAAATGGTATACTCCACCTTAGCAAATAAGGCCCTAATGGCCCATAGATTACAAAATTATTTGTATAACACTTCTGCCCAACTAGAGCTGGAGAAAGCCTCCTCATTGGCCAAGGATAATAGGATAAAATCCTTGGAAGAAATCATTATAGAGTTGGGACATGATCCCAAGGATCCCAAAGGTGCACATGCCTTAATAAGGAAAAAGGAGGAGGACATAGCAACTCTGAGAAGACAATTGAAGCTGCCAGCTACCATACATCCTCAAACTACAGAGGTGGCACAACAAAAGGAAGAAGAGGATGTGGTCAGCCTGCTCATGAGGATGAACCAAAGACTGTTAGACACAGAAAAAGCATTAGAAGAGGCTCTACAAGGGAAACAACCAGAGTTGGCCTCTCAACCATCACAAACAGCTCGAATAATCACAACTCCTCCTCCAGCAGTCACTACAACAACACCTCCCCTAGATCCAGCTTCAACACCAGATGCCTCAACTTCAATAGCAGCTATAGCAAGTGCATTACAAGGGGCCAGTTTAAGCATGGAGGGAATGATGAAATAGATAAAGGCCTTGGAGACCCAGATGGCAGAGCTCAAGGAGACCAAGGAAAAACTAGCCAAAATTGAGGTTAGTTATGACAAATCAAAGATGACTGTTGCAGAGAAGACCAGGGAAGTAAAGGCCCTAGAGAACAAGATAAAGGCCTTGGAGAATAACCTCACTCTCCATAGAACCCTGACAGGAATAAAGACAATTTTGTGGGATAAGATTGCCCAAGCTATTGTTAATCAATGGATAGAAATACAAACTATTTTTGATCAGATAGAGTTGATAGGAGTGGCTCAGTATGAGACTCAAAAGGCCAGGGTATTATTGGCTAATAAACTTGAGCAAGCCAACCAGATGATTCATTTTTTGAATACTCATACCGGTGAATAGTTAGCATCCTTAGACATTCATAACAGGACAAAAACTATTTTAAGAGTAAAAAAGGTGCTAACTATGAGAATTTTTTTTCAGACAATAGAAAGAAAATGCCAGGAAATGCAAGCGGATATAGAAGCCTTCAAACATAAATTTGCAATGTTACAATGCAAAGGTCTACCTAGCCTGGTCACTAGCAGTGGGAAGCTATTAAAACATGAGAAATATGCTCATAGGCTAAATACCTATGTGCAAAATCAGATTACAGCTTCATCAAGCAGCACAGAAGAGACAGTCCCTCCCACAGGGCAAAGTTTATATGATAAACTGGAACATTTGTTTTTTATTGAGCATGAGGTAGCACATCTCTTTTAAGTCTGGCCAAATTATTACAGGTACACTGAAGCCAATGAGACATTGCTTAAATTAAGAAAGCATCAATTACCAACAGATCAGTGGTGGCAGAGCATGCTTGAAGTCTTGCCAAAATAAGTTGAGTTATCCTTTCTTGAAAATTATTTGCATTGCATTAAAAAGGAAATGTCAGGGAAAATCAAATCATCTGAGGAGAAGATTCACGCCAAAAGATAAAACAGGCTCAGACACAGGTGGCAAAGGACAGCACAATAGGACAGCACATCAGGAAAGCGGTCATCGACCGACTATCATAGTCAAAAGGTCAACAACAAATAGGACACTTATAGCAGCCAATACAGCATATTTATTTCCTCAGTTATTGTTGCGCAGTTTTTTCCACATTAGTTATTGCTTCAACCAGAGTAGATGGATAAATTTATGTCCAAATATTTTCCTACGAGATATTTTGTAAACTTCTATAAATACTTGCTAAAGAGAAGTATTATTGTTGGTTGGTGAATATCATTCTGGACCTGCACTGTATCTTTTTTGATAACTCTTCAGAAATAAAAATTGTTGGAATGCTTTGTTGGTGAACTTACTGGTTGTGGAATCGATGGCAAAAGGATATATTGCAGAATTCTCGTGTTAATAAATGGATCAATAAATCTTCTTTACTTTTATGTTACTGTATTTGTGTCTTATTTATCATCTAAATATCATGTTCTAAGTTACAGGAAAAAAGGATAACCCAGAATTTACATTGCTGTACTCTATGTTCAATTCCTATAATTTTTTATGTTTTCCACAAGACTAGCATAGGCAAGAATTCTTGATTGCTCTTGTCTCCCTGGTTCTTTCACTCTAAATATCATCAAGGAATTCTTAATTGCTCCCTGATAATGTTTATACAATTTCCCTCTGTTAACATAATGAAAGATTCTTGACTGCCTTTCATTCCTTGATTTCATTTCATCTTATTTCAGCTTCAAAGTTGTTCTGTGTTTAATTATCTTGCTCTGTAGTTTTCTTATTACCAAGGAAACCATACCCAGAGGTTTATTTCCATTAGACTCCATCAACCCAATGGTCTGAACTTCTCTCAACTTACTGCCTTGTTCTACTGAATTTCATCTTCCAAACACCAAACAAAACTTGTATCTAATAATTAGCCTAATACACAATCAAACAAATCTAAATCACAAAGAGAGAGCCCTCTCTGGTTGCAGATTGGCTAGGATCTGCAGCTGAAATATTGGTTAGTGGTTACCTCGGTCGTATTCCCTCCTGGAGCAAGGGAACAACCTGAGTGATAACATGTTCAAAGGATTGCACTCAACCATGCCAAACTTGTTCAACAGATCTCCAATGTGTTGGCATTATGATACAAGTGTTGTCCTTGATGGCAACTCACATAGATGACAAATCATAGTGCAACAGGTCAGTAGCAAAGAATTGATGATAAGACTACAAATAATGAAGAAAGAAAAGTATATACGCAAGTTCACTATATACCAAGTCGCGTACATACGCAGGTTCACTATATACCGAGTCGTCTACACATGCAGGTTCACTATATACCAAGTCGCGTATATACGCAAGTTCGATATATACCAAGTAGTGTATACACGCATGTTCACTATATACAAAGGCGCGTATATCGTACACATGCAATTTCACGCAAGGAAAGGTGCATACATGTCGGAAAACTAAGTTTTGGGTCCGTGGTATTTGGTCCATGGTATTTTGGTATTTGGTCCATGGTATTTCGTCCGAGGTATTGACCCTAAGTATTGGGTTCAAGGTATTGGTTGTACGTGGTTTTGGACCATGGTATTGAGTAAGGCCTAACACTATAAAAGGAGAAGAAGATCATTAGGCAAATGCACCAAGTAAGTCTCAAATATCTGATGAAGTATGAGATCTAGTATGCAAGTTATGGGTTCACGATGCCTTGCTTGATCTAAGCTAAGGAGGAATCTCAACGGTTGATGGAGAACAAGATCTAAGAATAGATCAGGATCTAATGGCTTGGAATGAATCATCTCTATACAGTTTTATCATGTTTATTCTAGATTTGTATACTGACGCATGTAATGCTCTATAAATATTATGATATGGGTATAACTCAAGTTTGGAATAGCTGCAAATCATGAATGAATATTTACAGATGTATACGCTGGTTGACTATGAAAAAAGCGTGTACATATCCAAGTTAGATTCATCTAAGTAGCATATACCATATGAGCTATGATGTTTGAAGTTACAGGTGGTTCTGGTTGTTGATGAGTTCTGATGATTGTTTACTAGTGTCAATATTTTGCATATTCAGTTTGGTTGATTGTGTTTAGCTTTAGTGTTGATGGATGAAATCTAATAATGGATGAGGATCATAATGACTTATCTTTATGTCATCTAATGGACTAGATCTGGTTGCTAACACACATATTATCCTTGTATATGTAATGATCTGGGTATGTCTGAAGTCAGGAAGTGCAACGAAGTTATAAGTAAGTAATTAATGACATATACGCTGGTTCGCTTTGGTGAAGTTGTGTATCCATGCTGGTTCGGCTCTTCCAAGTAGTGTATGCACTCTGATGCATGATTTTTGATGATACACTTAGATCTGAACATTGTTGCAGAGTTCAGTGTTCTGCATTGTGTTCTGGTGACTGCATTTTGTTGACAACGTTTCAGTGATTCAGTATTGGGTGATTCAGAGATTGATGATAATATTGTTGATTGATTGTATGCTTCAATGATACTGATGGGTCCAGTATGAAAATTGGATGAAACGTGGCCTTCAAATTATGGTCTTGTGCTTCAAGAGTATCGAATCTGAAAATTTATGAAGCATGGTACCTGGAGGAAGAAAGAGAAGGTTATAGCCTTCTGTAGGTCGGCACCTACGTACTAGTACATAAGCTAGTACAAGAGCTAAGGGGGTTGTAGCTCCCTTCCAAGAGAAGCTGGAGAACGAGAGAAGGTTGTAGCCTTCTACAGGTAGAAGCATGCGTATTGGTATAAGACTGAACCAGTACAGATATACTGTAAAAAAGAAGTTTCTTATTAAAAGAAGATAGAGACGAATTGCAGCAGGTGGTTTTCACCCACATTGGGTTTCCACCTTACATCATGGTGTTCATGTGTTCATCTTGTTTGTGATGATCTGTTCTGTTTTACTGCACCTACTTACTGTTCATATGGTTAATAAAGTTCTGATGCACTAACTAAAGATCAACATTTAATGGATTAACTGAATCATAATTTTGACCTTGACTTAAGGTTCAAAATAGTCGTTAATTAGCCATTAGGTAGCCGTTGGAGTCTCTGCACAGTCTATTTAACATGCTAGGCTAGACTTGTTTCTTCAACTTGTCCTGACGATGAACCACACTAGTTGGTTCGAAACGCCTCGACAATGATCTTTTTCATGTGATTTTATGCCGAAGCTCTTCTTATAAAAAGAATCATAAGTTTATTAGATATATGCTAGTTGCATTAGACACAATTGCATGTACACACAGGTTCCCTTAACTGAAGTAGCGTATATGAATCTGAGTATGGAAATGAAAAAGTGTTTGATTTGATAATACTGATTCACCCCCCCTCTCAGTATTATTTCCAACAATTGGTATCAAATCAGGTCCTTTGATAGAAGCTTGATCGCTTGAAGGAGATCCATAGAACAATGGGAAAGAAGCTTAAGAAGAAAGCGCCTCAAAAGAAGAAGACATCTCAAAGGAACTATGACAGTGGGAGAATCGATTGGGGAATATGTGGAAGAAACACTTCAAATTTAGAATCACTTCAGAATGAGGATGAACAAGAAAAAGAACTATTAGGTATGAATTTGTTATCCTTTGGTGATACATTTCTCCAGCCATTTGAAGATGATGAAAGTGATAGCGAAACAACTGAATTTGCTCTTATGGGTGAGAAAGAAAGATATCAAATAGAGGCAGAATTTAAAAGGCTTACAGACAAAATTAGAGATCAACAAGATCTATTGCACAAAAGGGAATGTGTCTCCAAAGAATAAGTTACCAATCTAAAAGCTCAACTAGAGGAAGAAAACAGGGTAAGGAAGTTATTCAAGGAAAACGAAGATCAATGTCAAAAGTTGCAGGATGAAGCAACATCATTAAGAAATTAAGTAAATGAAAGGAGCACAACAATCAAGAAACTCAGAGAAAGATCCAATTACTATGAAAGGCTTGAAGCTATGATCCTCTCGGTAAAAGAAGATCTTGAAGAATCAAATAAGAAAAATAAAGAACTACTCCAGCTCTTGAAAAAGAATACTCCATAGTATTCTGCCCATGGTATTATATGTAATGGAGCTTATAAAAGGTTGGAAGGAATTCATTGTAATGCAAGACCTGGAGGTGAGCGGTGAAGGCTCACTTGGTCAGATTGGCCAGGGTTTTGGCCAATGCTAATAAGATCTTATTAGGATGTGGTTTTCCCTGGATTTGGGGTTTTCTCGAACAAACATTTGTGTTTATGTGTTTATGGTTGTTGTTGGTTATTTTTATATTTATTCCTCTCAGTAATTATTTATGTTATGCAGTAAATTTCTTAACACCACCAACATGTCAGGGGATCTCCTCGACAAGAAGTCCCAATTAGACCTGAGACCATATGGTATAGGAGTCCCACTAGTGGGTCGTATGATAATTCCTTGACCAAGGTTTCGCATAGAAGCAAGTAATATGTCCTTGTTGGTAGTAAGGGTGTGACATATGCAGTAAGTCAAGGAAGGTGCATGAGCAGTTATAACACATGGAAGGTGAGGTGAGTGTGCCCCTTGGAAACTTGTGAGAGGATGGAATTAAGAAGGGAACACACGAGAAAAGATGCATCACAACATGGAAGGAAAGTTAGCGAGCAATCCAAAGTTATGGTTAAACCAACGACAAATTTCAAAAAGATTCATATATACATTTACAAAAATAGCTACACATGTATGCGTAACCAAATAGATACATATATCATTTAGAGTACTCAAGATAGCTGAAATATAATACAACATATGCATGAAACATATCAGCTTTGTTATATTAAGAAGTGTAAGTTCAAGTCATACAATACATCCATGTCCAAGCACTAGTTCCGACAGTGGAACGTTACAACCACAATCGTCTGCTCCTCCAAAGAGATATACTAACTATGCACAGTGGAGAAGCCAAGGCTTGTTACAATACTATCCAAGCTCTCTCTAAGATAGTCTTAGCAGAAGCTTGGCTGACAAAAGTCCCTTAAAATGAGTTATAAGGGACTATTTATAACAAAGGGTGGGGTGACCCTTGACATTCCCCTTTGTGACCGTTCATCTACCTTCATGACTCTTCAACTACTCTATGGCTGTTACATTCAACTATAGACACTTGAACTTCCACTTGACAAGACGTTACATTACAAAGCACATGTTCCCATGTGAGACAAAATGGCATGAGCAAGTCATGCAAGACAACAGTGACACTCAGACCGTTGTGGTGAGACCAACTATTCAACATCCTTGTGATGGTGAAGGTGGTGAGATGATGCCAAGCTTGGTCGTCTGTGATGGTGTGTGCGTGCTCAACGGTGACATCTTGTTGAAGCTAAATCTTACCTTCATTGCATCCAGGTGCACTGATATGGCTCCTCCATCTAACTCATCTAATAGCATTGGTCTTCTTGGGTGTGGCCAAACTGAAAGCACACTGATGCATAGTGTCTGTGCTGATCTTCACGTGTGTGTTGGTGGTCATGCGCATCAATTGTCAAACTTCATGTTTGGCCCTAGTCAGACTTGCTTCTTTTCTTCACCTCGGTGAGTGTTCCAAATGGGTGGGATCGCATGCGTGTGTGCAATGACATGCATGTTATAGAATTCCATTGCATGTGATCAACAACACTACTCATCTTGTCTGCTTCGTGCCAGCTACTTGGATGGATCTATAACCTATACGGGCACAATTTCATCCATCTGTGCATGTTGGGCCCCCTGTTGTACCTATTCCTACTGCAACTCATTCTCTCGTCTATGTAGCACCTATTCTTCATTGAGTTGCTACTTCAGCACATGCAACTCCTTCTCTGTTTCGTTCTCTATCTTCACACGATCTTCATGTCATGTTGTCACCTCATAGCCTCAATCTCCAAAGTTTCTTTCATCACAAGTGGATTTTCTTAAGCTTACAACTTTGTTCTGCCTCTGTGTTGTCAACAACCTTCCTCTTGTATTCATTGCGTGCAAGTATGCTGCCTTTTGCTACTGTTGATGGTTCTGCTTGCTGTAATGATGTTGTCATAGTATCTTTATGTCCTTATCTACGAACAACTTGATGTCTTCATATGTAGGTGAGCTTATAGAAACTTTCTTGGCTGCAAACCCCGTTGGGCTCTCAACGGTGTCCTTTGACTGTGCTCTCCTAAAGGCCATTATAGTTTTGTTGCTGAGAGACAAATGAACACCTGTGATGCTTGGAGACATAGAAACACTCATTGCAAGAAATCTATCAATCAAAAACCAAAACAAACATGAGGACTAACTTGAAACATACCTGTGGATTGATCGTGAAGGTTGCGCAATTTTCACCAGGAGGTTGATTCGGATCTTGGGGGGAGACCCCCAAGATCTGAAAAATTGAAATGGATCTTGGGGGAGAGGCCCCCAAGATCTGGAAAATTGAAATTCTAGAAGAAAAAGAGGAGAATGGCTAATAAACAAAACCACAAAGAAACTTTTTATTAAAATCAATAATAACTATAAAGGCTACATTGTGGCGGACTCTCTGTCCTTTCACAAAATGTGACTTGTTACTTATAGCCTTTTTCAGTTACAATACCACGGGTCAATTCCATGGGTGAATAAATACCATGGGTGGATGTCATAATACCACAGGTCAATTCCATGGGTGAATGAATACCATGGGTGGATGTCACAATACCATGGGTGGATATCATAATACCATGGGTGGATGCCACTTACAATACTATGGGTAAATCCCAAGGGTGGATGAATACCATGGGTTGATGCGATTTTCCATTCAAATCATTTCTCCCTCCTTAAGAAGAAATGGTCCCCATTGCATGAAGTTCCATCCTGCGAAGCCTTTGTTGAATATGAAGGGCCACTAAAAAGAAGGGTTTTATGTGGTTAACCCATAACCATCATGAACGAAGATCCAAGGATGGAGATACCCTATAACGCTTGTGATCAACTATGATATGGATAGTGTGGGCCTAGCAAATGGAATTCGATGAAGTGTGGGTTTGTGGATGACCCATAACCATCATGAACAAAGATCCGAGGATAGAGATACCCTGTAATGCTTGTGACCAACTATGATACTAACAGTGTGCAACCTAGAAAATGGACTTCGACGAAGTGTGGGTTTGTGGATGACCCATAACCATGAAAAACGAAGATCCGAGGATAGAGATACCCTGTAATGCTTGTGAACAACTGTGATACTAACAGTGTGCAGCCTAGCAAATGGACTTCGATGACAAGGATTTTTTGTGGTAGACCCATAACCATGATGTTGGTTGTTGATGAAGTAGTAGGTGCCTACATAGCCTAGGGTGGGAGGGCATGTCTCCAAAGGGAAGCCGCTTTGGATGTTGCTCCACAATTAAAATGGATATAACTCTGTAAATATAACTCAGAATATTTATTATAACCTATTTTTGGAAGCAAAATGACCATTTTGCATCTTCCTATGTGTTGGAAATCCTTATTTGGACACACTAGAATCTCATATTCGTGCTGCAATTTGTTTCGCCATGACAAAAGTTCTGAAAAAATAGTTGATTTTAAATGAGAGATATCTCCCACATCCGAACTCCAATTCGACCAATTTTTCTTTTGAAATTGAGTGATTTTTGAAGAGGAGATCAAATATAAAATCCCGTTTGTGAAATTTTGCACAAAAGCTTAAAAAAATGATAGGAGAGTCGTCATCCACCAATTGTCTTCAAAAAAAAATTATACAACATAACTGATTTTAAATCAGCAATATCTCCCTTATCAAGACTCTGATTCAGCTGAATTTTTTTTTTTTTTTTGGTATTTTTTTGCAAGGAATCCAAATATGTTATTTGCTTTTGTAAATATTGAACCAAATTTTTTAGATCTAATCTGCAAACTTGCCACCCAAAAAAATAAATTCTTGCAAAAAAATGAAAAAAGAAAAATTCTTCCTGCTTGGCCCAAGAAAATGCTCCGTGGAGGTAACAACGTGTGCCTGAAGTTTGTTGAATATTTATGCAAAAATTTGAAACCGAAGTATGAATGAAACCCTCATTCCCATGGAATCGTAACCTCCTCTGATACCACTAATCCAAATCTTGGGGGGAGACCCCCAAGATCTAAAAAATTGAAATGGATCTTGGGCAAGAGGTCCCCAAGATCTGAGAAATTGAAATTCTAGAAGAAAAAGAGGAGAATGGCCAATAAAAAAAACCACAAAGAAACTTTTTGTTAAAACAGATAATAACTATAAAGGCTACATTGTGGCGGACTCTCTGTCCTTTTACAAAATGCGACTTGTTACTTATAGCCCTTTTCAGTTACAATACCATGGGTCAATTCAGTGGGTGAATGAATACCATGGGTCGATGTCATAATACCATGGGTCAATTCCATGGGTGAATGAATACCATGGGTGGATGTCACAATACCATGGATCAATTCCATGGGTGAATGAATACCATGGGTGGATGTCACAATACCATGGGTTGATGCCACTTACAATACCATGGGTAAATTCCAAGGGTGGATGAATACCATGGGTTGATGATATTTTCGATTCAGATTACAGGTTGGGAGACTGAGTGACAAAACTACGCAAGGAACAATCTGGGATATCAGAAGGCTAACTAACTACTGGAACTCTGCAATGCACAGTCCATCCTGGCCTATTGAGGACTGAAACTACGCAATGTGAAATTTCAGTCAGCAATGACATGCAACCAGCAAACTGCATTGCGCAGTTTCTGGGGCCAGCAAGACACTGCCTCTAAGAATTTCACAATTCAAGTCTAGAGATTAGTGTTGCTTCAAACTTGCACAATTTCTAGAGGGAAGGCAGAGCCTTCACTTCCAGAAATGCATAGTACTAGCCGAGCAAGGGTACAGTTTGGGCCAAGCCAACCCAGACCTGCAGACGAGCGACTGAAAACATGAGAATTCTAGATGCATGGTGAGATGAGTGCAAATCAGAGTAATAATCATTCATGCAAACAACAAGTGCAAGATTGATAAAATGGGAAAGCATGCATGTGTGTGAAGCAAGTCACGCAACAATGACCATCAATGAAAAATAGTGTCATGCATGCGACAGTAGTGAGATGAAAATGAAAACTGAAATGGTACTTCTATAAGCTAACAACATCAAAAAGACAGAAAGGGCTCACTGAAATCAACTAGACAACACTAACACCAAGTGAAACCCAAAAAGCGAAAGAAACACAAAGCAAGACATGAAAAGAAGGTGCACCACAAAACAGTTGATCTGAATGTGCCAACGACTCCTAGATGCAATGTGGGATGTCAGAGCTACAAGGTAGATGTGCGGAATGAGGTCTGCAATGTCTGGCTTATGAATTTCAATAAAATTGAGCTTGTGACATGCATGCCACAAATCTAGGAAAAGTGACACTTGGCGGGAGGTTTCTGAAATGATCTTTGCATGTAACCTCCAATTACTAAAAATAGATCCCTGAATCAAAGGATGCCTTTGCATGTTGCCTTGGGAGATGTAGTCCACGCATGCAAATTATCTTTTCTCGGTCTAAGAGGGAATCGGTCAACCTGAAGGCACTTGCAACATCGTACTTAACTGATGGGAAAATTTGCACATTTCTGGGAGGGAGCTGGGTTGATTGTCCAGAGGGATTGTGCAATTTCTGGGCTGACCAGCTGATTGTTGCCAAGAATTGCATAATTTATGGGCTGAACAATCCTAATGGGACAGATTGCACAGTTTTTCCAGTGAAGCTTGATAGGCAAAATTGCTCAATTCTGGATCCTTGCAGGCTACAAGTCAAGATTTCATAATTTCTAGAGGGAAGGTTGGTTCCCCTCCAGATTTACACAATTTCTTGTGGGAAATGCCCAACCTGTAGCTGGACCAAGTCTAGAGAAACAACCTGTGAGGGGGATGCAACAAGATATCATGCACAGGCTGGCAATCTGCTAGAAAACCACTAAAGCTCATGTACTTGACAGTGCAAGACATGTTGTTGAGGATGGTTGGTAGGGAGGCTCCAAAACGAAGCTAAGGAAAAATTACGAGCTCTCAATTTATGTATCGTTTACCAGGTGGAGAGACAGTGTGCTTTGGATTCTTGTAATGTTTAGCTGGTGGAGACACTGTATGATTTCGATTCCTGTATTTGTCAATAGGTGGAGACACTGTGTGCTCTAGATTCCTATATTATATATCAGGTGGAGACATTTTGTGCTCTAGATTCATGTGTCATTTATCAGGTGGACACATTGTGTGCTCTATATTAATGTATTATTTAGTATGTAGGCACACCATGTGATCTAGATCTCTTTATTGTTTAGCAGGTGGAGACGTTTTTTTCTATGGATTCGTGTATTATTCAGAAGGTAGACACAATGTGTGCTTTACATTACTAGAGTTCTTAGTAGGTGGAGATATTATGTTATTTGTATTCCTATATTGATTAACAAGTGGACACACTATATGTTATGGATTCCAGCCTGATTTAGTTGACTGGTATTAGTGTCAATTCCCTTAATCACTTAACTCCTCAGACTCCAAATATATCTCAAGGGTGGCCAATTGTAAGAAAGGTTTCATTGTAGATGGTCTATGGTTGGGTGCAGAGTTGAAGTCCCTCCCTTAGTTTCTAGTCATTCAAGTTATATGGATAAGTGTGCTTTATTAAAAATGTGTTGCACTATGAATGATGAATATTATTTGATATATGTTATATTAGTGAATGCCTCAACATTGGAGGAATGTGATATTCGTGTTTGTCTATGAGGAGATGCTTCATATGTATGTTCTCATGGTTATGAATGACTTGGAGGCATATGTATTGTCTTATATGTTCATGAAGTGAATAGTCATTCATATGGTCATTTATGACTATTCGATGTGCCTAACTAAACTATTATAGATTGTGATTTTAAAAGGGATATAATTGGTGCAACATATGATAAATCAGTAGATCTAATAGTATTTTCTTGGGAAGTCCTTGTGAACATGTGTGGAAATAATCTATATGAATTTACATAATGGATAAATATATGAAATGTATGATAGTTAAGTATAGTGATAAAAATGTCTTGTGGTTGGATAAGAGTTTTATATCTATAAAATGGGTGTTCTAAGCATGCCCTATTTCAAGGAGAACCTTGGAAGAGTCCCTTGAAGTTCTTAGATTTTTTAAGTCTAAGTATTGTAGGGATCAAGTTTTTTATCTAGGGTTGGATGTGCTTATTGGGGTTTGACATTTATGGGTATCTAGATATACAAAATGGTCAAATACTTGAATATCTAACAGATGTAATCAAGATGGTCCATGCTAGCGTAAATATTTGCATGAGGCCAAATTGAAGTACAATGAATCTAAGATGGACCTCACTAAGGTAAATATTTGTGAAAGTCCAGATTGAAGTGAAAAGCATCTCAGATTGGATCCTCTAGGGTAAATATTTGCGGAAAGATGCTTATAGGAGCAAGGCCAAATAATACATGCAAGTGGGATCATACCTAGGGAATTTGGTATTTTCTATTTATGATTTTTAGTGAGCACTTGAATTTTCCCTTATCCGAGACCTAATGAGGAATTGTGGAAATACATGGTGGTGTATGCCTAGTCAGTCCCACTAGTGTGAGATGAAGTGGTAGGAATGATGAATGTTTGATGTGGCCAAGTGGGTGCCATGCTAGACCGCGGGTAATGTGGCATAGCCACCTGGGTCACACATGGGTGCCACGTGGTAGTGCCTTGCTAATGTGACAAATTTCAATGGGTTGAACTTCAAATGGTCATAACTTTCAATTCGAGAATTGGATTGAGATAAAATTGATATTATTGTGAAGCTCTCGAGGAGACATGTTAGAGCCCAAATGCAACTTTGGGTTAATTTTGGAAATTTAATGTAAATGCAATTGTAAAATCTAAATGTAAATGTGAAGAAACGTGAAATGAAATGCAAAATAATAATGCAAATGTGAAATGATATGAAATTTAAATGAGATGAAACCAAAATGCACATGTAATGAAATGAAAATTTCATGAAAGGTACATTTCATTTGGAGGGATATATGGTTTGGAGATATTTTGATTAAAATAATAAAATATTCCCTTTAGGGTTAGGGGTTTCGAGAACATAAGGATTCAAGGTTGTCTTTTATTTTTGGAATATAGAGTGTTGCATAGTGTTTTTGGTGGTTTTGTAGGGAGAGTACGAAGGAAATGAAACCTCCCTACTACCATGGTAGGGCGGTCTGTTTGTGTAAATTATGGTTATGTAATGTGAAAAGAACCCAGGTTCTTGTGTTATTTTTTCAATTGCAACAACTTTCTAGGTGTGTTAATTAGTTATGTGTGTTTCAATAGTTTATTTTTCATTCTTGTGTTATTTGTAGTAATGTAGTTGTATTTGCAAAGAAATTCCATGCACTGCAATAGTCGATAGACTAATTTGTTGTATAGTTTTATGTTCTGGTTTTTATGTTTTTTGTACAACAAATTTGTTATGGGAAGTGTAATCCATTGGTTTAGTTTGTTTCCCAGTTTATATATCTACAGTAGTTTTATGTCATGTTTTCACCGACAACAATCGTGTGAAATGTAATATGATGGGTTAAAGTTGTTTCTAATGTATTTGTTGTAGCTAGGTTTTTATGTCAAATTTCTAGTTTCTTGGTTTAAATAGCAATAGTGCTATGAGTTAATTCCAGCCTTTTGTATTATGCAACAACACATTTTGATGTATAGTAGTTTGGGAAATGTTATGTGCTAGTTTTAGTTGGTTGTAGGTGGATGTCGTTAGTTAGACATTTTTGTTGCAGAGAGTGGTGTTGAGAGAACTATAATGTGTTGGGTATTATTTTGTGAAGGGGAGTGTGTTGATGATTTAAGTTGTTGTTAGTATGAGAAATTGTTTTTTTGCAATGGTGAATTTTGTTTACAACAATGGCATAGTTTCTGTCGGTGAACGACATTGTCAATGTGTGACACTGTAAGTGCATGGTACTAACACTGCCAAGTAACAAAATTCGTTTTGACAAGACTATCGATGATAATGTTATATGTGTTGTTTCCACTGTCAGAGTAGTACTATTTGGGGATTTGCAATTGTGTAAGTGTCTATGGGTAGAATGAAGTTTGTTATTGTCTTGTATTTTCTATTTATCGTTTTTGGTGCCCCCCCACCCCCCCCCCAGCCTGCTTAAACGGTTCATCAACAATGTGTACCAGCTAGGAAAAGCTTGGTACCCATCTCCAGTCAGGTGGAAGCAATGATGGAGAGAAGCTTGGGTGGATGAACTTGTGGTTTGTAACAACCCTTGGTTGATTTTCCATGTAAATAAAAAAATACGAAGGTCATGGGATACATATTCCAAATTGAATGTTGGGAAAACACTTTAGTGGGCATCACTTGTGGCTAATTAATGGTTATGGAAGTTGGCAAAGACATTGGCAAAGGAAAAGAGCAAATAATTGGCTCTTAATTATGAAAATAAAGGAAAATAGGGGAAAAGGAAGGTGAAGAGACACAAATTTTCATGCAAGGGAAACTAGAGGAAAAATGAAAGAAAATTGACAAAAAAGAGACATCAATTATAAAAAGGCATCAAGGAATGAGTTGCTAGCTTTTGACAACTTTTGGTTATTACAATTTTTCACAGATTTTGGTCATTACAACTTTTCATTAGGGGAGTTTTGATGTCTAAAATAGGCCTCCTAAGGAAATTATAAAATAATATTGGAAATAATAAAATAAGATTAGATTACATCATCAAATTTAGAGGGAAAAAAGAAAAAACTATTTTTTCAACTCGTATTTTCAACTTATCTCCTTATGGGTTTACTCAAATTTCGAGCGGAAACACTTTTTTGATGCAAAATTTGATTCCTCACCCAAGGAGTAACCATGTTACATACTTTTGATGGACCTTGCTACACGAAAAAGGATAAATACAAAAAAAATGTGATTGCAATCACGTTTTTTCATGTATTTCTCATTTTTCGTGTAGCAAAGTCCATAGAAAGTATGCAACATGGGTACTCCTTGGATAAGGAATTAAATTTTTCATCCAAAGATTACTCCCGCTCGGAATGTGAGTAAAACATTGGGGAGATAAGTTATAAATACGAGTTGAAAAAGTAGTTTTATTATTTTATTAATTTTTAATCTTTTTATTTTTTTACTCCAAAAATGGTGAATCATCCCCCATGTTTGACATCATCATATTGAATACTATTGGTTCTTATAAAGTTTATTTTGGTTGTACATTTTTCTTAGGACGCCCATTTTAGACCTCAAAATTCCCCTAATGTTAGTTTCGTTTTGGTTCTCTCTTTTCATACTGTCATTCTCACATAACCTTGCACACTTAGAGAATTCTTGGAGCATCCCTCGAGAATTCTAGAAATTACTTGGATTGGAGAAAGAAAGCAAATGAAAGCAATGGAGCCCAAGGAGACCGTTGGATCACCAACTAAAACAAGATTACTTTGCAGGTAACAGGTTTCATGTGTGATTTCCTTGTTACTTTTTAGATGCATGGTATGTGCCTGTGGTTCCTTAGTTAGATGTTGTCACTGGCATGGAGATTTACTTAGATTGATAATGGTTTCATCCTTTCCTTGCCATTTCCTAGATAACCATGGTGTAGTCGGTTCCCCATTTGGTTTTTCTAATTAGTTCTTAGGTTTCCTATGGCTGTGGGTTGGAACAATTTCTCTGCAGCCCTGAAACAACTTGGGTTCTATTGATGTTGTTGGACCCGCCAACATGTAAGGGGATCTCCCCAGTAAGAAGTCCCAACTAGACCTCAGACCGTTTGGAGTAGGATTCGTAGTATTTCATAGTAAAGTTATGCCTTAACTGCGATAATGCACAAAGATAAGCAATATAACCTTGTTGGGAGCAAGCGTGTCACCTTGCAGCGAGTCAAGAGAGATGCATGGGGAGGTTCTAACATAAGGAGGGGGGAAAGGAAGTGTGCCCCTTAGAAGCCCGTAATAGTATGTAGCCTGAAAGGAACACATGAGCTTAATGACATCACAAACTAGAAAGAAGAATCCTTGATAATCCAAAGTGATGAGTTAAACCAACAACACATCTCAATAAGATTCATACAATCACATATGGAATAGTCCATGCATAAATGCATAAGTTAAAACTATATACATTATTAAAGTAACTAGAATAGTCGAACGACAATAACAACACATGCATGAAATCTGTCAGCTCTGTTATATTATATAAAGTGAAAGTTCCATCCATACATACAACCATGACAACCACTAGCCCCAATAGTGGAAGGTTATAGTCAACACCGCCTACTACTCTAAAGAGATGTACTCACTTTGTACTGTGGAGAAGTGAAGGCTCATCACAATACTCTCCAAGCCCTCTCTAAGCAATGCCTAGAAAAACTTGGCTTCCAAAAGCCCTTTCTATGAGTTATTAGGTTCTATTTATAACAAAGGGTGGGGTGACCCTTGACATTCCCCTTTGCAACTCTTGGACTACCCTCATTACTCTTCAACTTCATTGCATAACTCTTTACATTACATATGACTCTTTGCATTCCACTAATGACGCTTGGAATTTCACTCTACATCAAGTTTTAAAAAATGATAGATTTTCCACATATCCCCATGTGGGATAAAAATGGCTTGAGTCAGCCAGACAAGACAACACTAAGACTAGGATGGTTGTGGAAAGACTAGCTCATCAACCTCCTCTCCATGATCCTCAGTGACGAACTGATGCCATGCTTGACAGTACAAAATGGTGTCCACGTACTCCTTGGTGATGTATTTATGGAAACAAACTCTTGAATGCATCTCTTCTGAGTATACTGACTTGGAACCTATGTCCAACTCGTCCTGTAACATGCGTAGCTTAGTCCGAAGCAAGGCTGGACCAGCGATGTACATCCACATGTTATATGCCTTGACTTGTAAATCTATGTTGGTGGCCGTGAGCATCAATTGATCAAAGTAGACATCGAGCTCCAATCTGACTTGGTTCTTCTCTTTGGCCTCGGTGAGCGTACCAATCGACTGTGTCATACTTTCTCACTATGACAATCCAACTTCTAAACAACTGTGATACGATGCCTCCACACTAGTGATAAGCAAAGGGAGTTCCTCATAGTTCTCGATCAAACTCTAGATGCGTGCTTTGTCCAATTTTACCTATGGCTTCATCATGCTGTGCAAGTGAAGCAGGGCTTCGTTGTACTTCACTATCCATGTTTATACATGATCAACTGTGACATGTATATCTATGAGCCTTTGTGCTACCTTGATGCATTGTTGTTGATGACCATGTAGATGGACAACTTCCTTATGCACGGTGATGAGCCTATTATATAGTCTCCGCGTGACTATCTCAAGGGTTGGCACTTTAGCAAGTATGGCTTTCTTCATCTCCACTCTCATGGATCCTGTTGATTATTCCTCTCTCTACCTAGCTGCTTGCAACTCCTTAGCCATGCGTTCATTTTCTACTATCAAGAAATTCATACCAGAGCTCATGGTTTTGACATAAGCCTTTGTAACCTCGGCTAAGGCAACTGGATGTCTTCATACATATGAAATAATCACCTGTTCTTCAAAGTGCACAGGTGATGTATGCTCATCTAGGGTGTGCTCTCTACATGCTTGTACAACTCTGTGTTGTGATTCATCAAAGGCTACATTGTATAGATCTATTCTCAGATTATCCTCAATGATAATGGTATCCCCTTGTTCACTTGGGTTCTTTCTCTACTTTCAGAGCTAGTGAAGCATGTGGGGTGACCTCAGTTTCTTTTGGCATGAGCTTGATGTCCTGATATTGTTTCAGCTACTCCATCTCCATTTTCATATGTTCCCCTATCAGTTCATCTTGCGGAGCAAGCTCCTGTTCCTGTTGTTTCTCACCCTAATCCTCATTTGCTGCTGGTTCAGAGTCTTCAACCTGTATCGATGTGGTTTGTGTTGTTTGTGTACCTTGCACTTCCCCCTATTCCTATTCCTATTCCTATTCATTTTGTGCTTCCTTTTCTCTTCTGCGCATCTCTTGTTATTCTTTGAGCTTCTTTTGTACTTCCTACAACTTCCTCTCTGCTTCTTCCAGTATTTGCTTCTCCCTCTTTCTTTGCGTTATTCCCCTATCGTGTTGTCACCTCTTTGCATCTATCTCCAAAGCTACTTTCTCCATAAGTGGGTCTTCCATAAACTTGTAGCTTTGCTCCATCTCTCTACATTCGGCAATCTTCCTGTTTCCTTTGTCTTGCACAGGTTTGTTGCTTGCTGCTACTACCTTGAGTGTTGCTAGCCACTCTACTACCATGCTACCTAGTTCATTGAGGCTATAGATGTTATAAAAATATCTCCATGGGTCTTCCTCTAGCCAATGACACACCTAGTGGATTCAACAATAGTACACTCTTGCATAGTGGTCCCTACATAATGCATGTGGATCATACAGATTGAAACTCTTGGTGCCGAACTTAAACTTCTTGAATTCCTTGACCTCGACATTTTCTTCTTTCAAACTCCAGATCATGTATAACCCAGTTTGTAAAGGAATCATAAGTCATGCTTCCTTCTTCTTCCAGTGCAATCTAGTTGATAACCCTATCGAGATGTGGTATGCAACCTCCCGCATGATCAACTTGTCCATGGAAAACCTTGGAAACACACACAGAGCCTTCTTTGCACTGTACATCCTGATGAAGGTACCATAGGGTGAGGCGTACCAATCTGCAATGTTCAACGATGCCTCCATTGTTGCCTAGAACATGCAAGGAAGATCTTGTTTGAAGATCATCATGTACAACGGGGAAATGAAGTGGTCAGATAGTCTAGCCATGACTCCTTGGTAGCTACAGCCTGATAGAAACTTGCAATATACGTTCACAACATTCTCTGAAGGTGTCCATGCCCAACCCATGCCAAAAAACTATTGACGGGCACAAATTGCATTGAGCAGGTAGGCAGACATGAAGAATCTTGCTTGTTGATCCTTTGGTAGACTTTGGGCGTTGGATACATGGACTCTCAGCACAATATCCAACATGTCCGACCAGTTGAAAGGTTTTCCTTCACTTTCCAGTTGATCCAACATAGCAACTCAACTCTGCGGGAAGGTCTCCATACTCCTTTGGCCATACAGATGACATGCGAAGATGACGAAGAATTGGTAAGACTTGATGATTGTATTGGTTTTTTATATCTGGTTGGGTGTTGTCTTGAACTTTTTTGGCTCCCTTACCCAATGCTTCAAGATGTCTCTTATATTCATGCTATTGTCGAGAGTGTAGAGCGGTGCATCCATCCTGCTTGACAACAATGGAAAATGGTACATCTGTGGATAATTTTCCATCCTGAAGGAAGCAATATCTACTCGACTAACACTTCTCAGTATCATCATCTCATGATCAGTGAGTGATAAAATCTAGTGGATCACCTCTATGCATGGGAATATTGGATACCTGCATGCAACCTTGTACAATACCAACTTATGGATGTTTACATAGACTTGTTGGTCCTCCAGATTCTCCTAAAATCTGTCCGTAAAAATAGTGTTGATGCCTTTCCATGTGATCTTGATGTCTTTCTCAATGAACATGAGTGTGTCTTTGTAAATGAGCAAGTTCGTAGACACCTTCTCAACCACATCTCCAGTACTACTTTCAACTGTGTCATTTGATCCAACTCTCTTGGAGGCCATGATACCTGTATTGCTAAGAAGATTCTCAAAAAATTGTGGTATCTGGAGAAAGAGAAGAAACTTATGGCAAGAAAATGTCAGGTAAAAAACATCAACCAACTCAATAATTAATCCGGCAACAAACTGGTGACTGTTGGGCAAGATTGTGCAGCATTGACTCTAAGAGGTTGGTAGACTGTCAGTTGGAACTGCACATTGTGCAGTCTCAACTACTAGTGAAGTTGACTGTTGATTGGAACTGCGTAATGCATAGTCTGGTGAGGTTGACTGTTGACTGAAATTGCACAATGCACAAAACAGTCAAGCTAGGTTTTTGGCTAGAACTGCACATTGCATAGTTCCACTGGGTAGGACTGAGCATTGCCTCTAAGATTGCATAGAGAATAGCTGGCAACCAGTGTGGGTTGCCTCTATGTAATTCCTAAAGGCAAAGTAGAGCCTTGGCTACCAGGAATTTGTAGAGCATGCTTAGAGATACAAGATCTCGGCCAAGGAAGTCTGGATCTGCCGAATGACAACCTGAAAATGTGAAGGACTGAGTGTGTGTGAAATGTTGGTGCATATATGAGTGAATAGACATTCATGCAATTCAAGAAATTGCCGAAATCAATCAAACAACAAAACCAAGAATCTCATGAAGAGAGTCACCGAACGACGACTGTTAGTGCAAAAAAAATGTTATGCATGTGACACTAAGGAAATGTAATGAAAATCTTGAAACAACGCTTCTAAAATATAAAACACATTAAAATTCTAGCAGTCGTTCAATAATACAGAGGAAATAATACTCATACAAGTCGAAAAATAAAAGTGACAAAAAAAGCGGCAAAAGGTATGAAAATCAAAACTTACCTGGAAAAGTTGCGCTGACTTTGCTGAAGGATCCTAGATGTCTCATGAATGCTAGAGCTCCAATATCAAATGTGAAGAAGGAGCTCTAAGGTGTCATTTAAGTAGATTTGGTGAAATTAGGGTTTATGATGCGCATGCCAAAAATATAGCAAAGACCGGATGTGAACCATGTGTTGGGTCAACTTGTGGTTGACTGATGAAACAAGTGAGTGAACACAAGTTTTTAAGGGATAAATGAAATCAAATAAACACAAGTACCTGATCAGTGTAGGATAACTGTTATGATTTTGAGGAGGAAGGCTCCAAAACAAAGCGAAGGAAAATTTTTGGAGGGTGGTTGTAGCCGCTACAATAGGTTCCCTAAAGGTTTTGGGTTGAGTTACTACTCCCTAGAACATATGGGTTGGGACAAATTCTTTGGAGCCTTGAAATAGCTCAAGTTTTGTGGAGGCTCTGGATTGAGTTACTAGTTCTTAGAGCCCTGGATAATTTAGGTAGAGACAAATCTAATTAATGTTAGTGATCTCTGGACTATATAGGTGAGATAACTATGTTTGAGGGTTGAGGTGGTTTGGCCACAGAAAGGCCTTGTTAGTTATACTTTTTTTTAACCCTTACGATCCCACATTCATGCTTAGAATATGGTGTAGGGGTGATTGGATGAAGGAAAGATTTCGTTCGGTCTAATCTATGGTTGGGTGGTATGTGGAAGTCCCTGACTTGGTTGGAATTTTAATATGAGCTATTTTCATATTGTGATATATGAGCACTTGTACTTGTTATTATGGTGATCTTATGGTTGATGTTTTATAGTTCATAGCATTGTTATATGCATGGTTTTATGATTTTCTCTACCTATGGATCTCTCTCATGATTTGATAAGTTATTGGATGGTTAATTTATGCATGGGCTAATAAGTGTTGTTGCAATTAGCTTAAGAGCGCAAAGAGAATTCTTGGTGATTTTTAGAAGAAGTTAAGAATTTTATGATCATGTATGCATTCATGACCTATCTCTTATATGTTTACTATTTGTTTGACGAAATGTCTATCATGTACTAGGCATGTCTAGCCCAAGATCTTGCTCAAGTTTTTATTATTTAGCATTTTTATCATCATTGTCATAATTATAGAAAGTCATAGGAAGTTATAGGTAGTGGCCGGGAGGCTAGCCTAAGAAAGTGGCATAGATCTCCTGACCACATGCACTGAACTAGGAAATTTCAGTCATAATTGCATGCAGGAAGGCTTATGGGTGTAGTTGGATCCTCATAACCACATGCATAGGGCGTCATGGGTGTGGTTAGGGACTAAACCTAGTGAAAAATAATTCCAACTCAAGGATTGATCACCTAGGGTTGTTGGTAAGCTCCTTGGTGATCTGTAGCCTCTAAGGGATGTCAGTTTACTTCCAGTTTGTAGGCCCCACTTCCATAGCTGGAACTGGGAGGCTAGGTCATGTCATAGTGACGCTAATGGGCCTCTATGTTAAACATAAATTAAGGACCTGATGTGCTCTACAAACAACCCCCCATTTCATATCATTTTTATTCATAAAACAATAATTTATGAAATGGGTCCCTTTAAAGTAAAATTGGTATCAATTCTTTTATTGTTCAAAAAGTCCAATAATCAAATGAATACGTTTATAAAACCCTTTTTGAACAATACCCTTTTAAAGAAATAAAATGAATCTTCGTCATTGCGATAAAGCGATCGCAAGATCGCATATCGCAATGACATAAGAAATATATATAAGTGGCACATAGCTTTCCGCCGATGCGATATCGCAATCGGCAATCGGCGATATCCAATGCACACCTTAAAGCACCCTATGCCATTTTCCCCGATGCGATGCGCAATTGGCATTCGGCGATCGGTGGTCTATTCCCACTTAAGTCTTGATGCGCACAAAGTTTTTCGCCGATACGATATCGCATTCGGCGATCGGTGGTATCCAATACTCATCATTAAGGCGCGCTCGTCATACACCCGATGCGATGCGATAAAGTGCGGTTTTCGATAACAAGCCGTTAAGTGATGGGATAGCTCAATTCATTCATATTTAAGGCTTAATCACTTGCGCTCAGCCGCCAAAACGTCCATTGCATGCTTAAGGGGATTATTCGCCTGAATAACGATTTAATGGGCATTTAAAGGATGACAGGTTTTATACGGCCAATTAATGGGATCATGTCTTAAAATATTTCTATGGATTGTCTCCGCGCCCATTTTAAAAGCTGAATATCTTATTGCGCACCTATTCATATGTTATTGTCACTTGCAAGCTTTCATTGTTATCTCTCTGTATTACGCGCAATTGCCTCTCTGTGCAAAATTCATTCATAAACAGGAGTTTGAGCATGATGGGAAAGAAATCAAAGAAGACTGCGGGTGCTTCCGCTCCACCAGTCACAGGACAAGCTGCTGTAAACAAGAAGAAAGGCCTAATATCTGATACTACATGCACGGGTCTCACCAGAGTTACTTGGCAAGGCACTTACGACTTAATTGAAGCCGAGAAACCACAGAAGACGGTAACAGAAGATGGTGCGGATTTACTATGGAAGTCTAATTGCACTCTCAAAGATTTAGCCAACTCTTTCCTTCACAGAATAGCAGCCAGGGAGCAAATTCTCCCATACACAGACGTTGTGCGATGGGCGATTGAAGAAATCCCAATATTGGACAGAACTTTCAGCACCAGAGATGGGAGGATTTTCGGATCATTCAAGGCAGATGACCTAAGGCAAATGTATCATTTGCCTGAGCCAGAGAAAATATATAACAAGGATTTCCTGGAGAAGTTTGCAAGCGAAAATGAAATTGAATCCGAACCCATCAAGGATTGGAGACAAAATCCAAACAAGCACAAACACGAATCTTCTGGTAAGTATTCGGTTGATTCTTTGGCTTCTCCTTATTGTTATGCGGGTATAATGATGTGTAGGCTATGGGGATTACATGACTCTGCTAGTTTTACCATAGAAATGGTTCCTCTTATGGAGGTAGTAGTAAACACTATAATTATGGATTGGGCTACTATTCTCTCAGATAAACTAGCAGTAGCTGTTCGTGATTTTAGAAATAAGACTGTGGTCACTGAAAGGAAAATCCCCCCATTTTACTATAGTGC